>OZ014530.1:318206934-318401526 GCA_963966105.1 Volucella zonaria | reverse complement strand
CTTGTTGGAGCCACAGCTCGTATATATCAATGTTGTCGAGCTCTGACCATAGAAAGTCGGATAATATCGCTCTATGCCATGCCATAAACTGCACTTTGGGGATGTGTTAATGCTTGGCCGAACACTTGTGAATTATGTCCGTTCCAATAATGTCAATTTCTCTTGTTGGCATGGGCCTCGTTGGAAAAGACGATTTTTTAGCCAAAATCGGGATCTTCGGTCAACATTTTCAGCGCCCAATTAGCGAACTCACTGCGTTGTCTATGGTCGTCCGGCTTCAATTCTCGCGTCAGCACGATCTTATATGGCGATGTCCAATTCAGTCGATCGACGCCGAATCGACATTTCTGGTCTTCTTAGATACTAGTTATGTGTTCTTCATTTCGCCCCAATCTCTGTCTGGTTGGTGGGTTAGGATCCAACAACTTAAACTTTTCCACGGTGCGACGAATTGTCTGCACACTGAGGCCAGACCTCACGACGAAATTAACGTTGCGTATTTACAACTGAGCCGGAATTTTTTTTTAATAATTTCCGCACGTTCGCCAAGAAAAAAACTGTGCATGCTGAAATAGCGAACCTTACTGAATATTTTGGCAGCTGGATGTCGTTAATAACTTTGCCAGCTGCTGAAACATAACAATTGGAAAAACTATCATTGCTATCTGTTCACACCGTTATAAGGTGAAATTTTGAGCTAAGGAGTTTTTTGAAAGCAGTCCTGAATCACCCCAGGCAATCCAACAGACATTTCTTACTGAGTGATAAATTTTTTTTTGTTTTATGTTTATGTTTTTAGCTGGTTTTGGTGTTTTAATGTACTCGTAATATGCAGTCTAATTTTAAGTAATATTGTTATGTTTTTATTTTATGGCTTTATTTATTTTATATCCTTAAATGTGTATTTCTATTTTTCTGGCTCATTTATGTATCTTGTCCCAATACTCTATAACCTGTACTCAAAAGATAATTTTTTTCTTTTCTACAGTGGTAAAATTGATAAATCATGAGAAAATTATGACAGCACATATCCAGATTGCATCTAGACTAAACAGAGTAGCAAGCGTTTTGGAGCAACATTCTCTAAAATCTGATGATTTGGACAGGCATACCAAAACTAGGCAAAGTCACATATACGAGTAGCTCGTCTCAATAAATTCTGCTATAAGCGGGCTAAAATCGTTACATAGATGGCAAGTACCGAACTGGACTTCGAAGGTTTTCTCAGGGATCTACAATACTATAGAATGAATATTTGTATTTACTGGGCCCATAATCGATTATGACGATCAATCAAAAGGGGTTTCAAATTAATTCAGGCGTTCTCATAATACGGAAGACAAGATCTTGTAAGCGGTGTTTAGGATACCGATGCATCTGTAGCTACTCGTCACAGAGCTTCAGCAACACATGCCAAACATAAGGCATGCTACTATCTGATGAAATATGAGTAATGCCTAAAATAGTTAGGTGGGTAGTACGTCTCCTTATTTTACTTTGTTCGAGTGGTCTTGGCTTTCATCGGCCAAAATGAATTGTTCATTATGGCTGACAGTGGAATTTGGGTCGGCTCCCCGTCCGCATCTCTTCAGCAATTTCTCTGACTCCACATGTTCTGTTTATACTTTCGTTAAACCTTCTAACGATTCGTTTAGAGCGTTCGAGCCGCTTACATTCTTTTATGCGGCACCGATTTAAAAGCGAGTTATTTTGTTACAGTGTTGGGCTGCACTCTGCATTAAACCAGAGTTTTGGTACAGATCATCAGCCAGGACATCAATGCCACTAATCTTCATCATTAAATGCTGCAGTTGTTGCAATTCGGTGTCAAATCTCTTTACAGTATTTCTCCAGTGTTGGTACGTCTAACATATCTGTAAAAATATTAGCTGAACGAAGAAAGTGTTCCCTGTCAAAATTGTCTCCTCGAAAAGCTGAGAATTTCAAGGCTCACGGGGGAGGAAACCTGTGCTGGCTGTAGTTATATTGCATCCTACAGCATAGTCCATTAGCCTAAATCCAATTGAAGATGTGGTCTCATGCAGGCTATTCTTTCTAACAGTATTACCAAAGATGCCCTCTTTTCCTAATTTGACCTTTAAATTATCTAAAACAATACTATGGTCACACTTATGCCATTGCTCAAAGGTTTTGTTGAGGAGTTCGTAGATGCATTCTTTGATGGTTTCGTTTATTTCTTATGTGGGCATGATCGCAAATCAAACTGATGTTGGTGATTTTAGCGGGTTGTTTATTCAAGTTTCGAAAGCTCAAGACTTCTGGCTTACATACGCTGCTTACAAAAAAACTGCACTCAGATAGGTACTCCTGCGTTCTGTTGCAGTCACAGTACAACAGTTTCGTATTTCTTTTATCGTCCTTTTGTCAGATCCATTTCGTATCTTCTTTAAAATAGTCTAGACCCTCCGCTAGTTATTCAAGCTCCAAAACTTGCAGTACCCGGTAGAGGAAGTATAATTAGCACAATAACGCTGTCCACTTATTTCCGATCCTCCATCACCAATAAAATATGAAAAAACAAATCAAATTCAACACCAAAGTTTACCGTTACTTAATGGGAAACACCCTGTATTTTAAATTTGAATTTATAGTGCCGCTCCGTGCCCTTACTAAGTGGATTACAAAACCGTTTTATGTCTTCTGCTTTTTAATTTTGTCTGTGCTATTGGACAATAGATCGCTCTGATTTACCAGTTCTTGGTGCCTTGCTGCCAGACGTCAGCTTAAGCAAGAGAAAATTATTTGAGACTAGGAAAGAAATTACAAACGGATAGTTTTTGTACTAAGGTTGTGATATGAATTCCTTCCAGCTCGTTGGCAGGAACAAATTCGTATGAAAAGTTTAAATTCAGAACGGAATAAAATCAATAAATTTGTTAAACCAATTGTCGAAATAATTTTGAAATTAAGATGTCGAGAAGAAATATGTAAGTTTTGAAATACGTATTTGTAAAGGGTTTAGAAATCGTAGTTTGAATACAATAGTGCTTTAAAAAATGTGCACAAAGCACTTGTGGAACCCAAAGAAATTGTTATGTTGTTATTTTTTTATTCCATATTTTATGGATAATTAATAATAGGTGTGTTTTTTTTGGCATCGGTATAATTATAATAATATATTTAATATTTTTTTAATATATTGTTAAACAAGTTAATAAAGACAGTGAAATACGTCTGAAAATTCGCATTGACGGGAATCCTACTAATATCATAGCAGAATATTTCAAAGGGAATACATATTTCGATTGTTGAAAATAAAAGAATGGCAGGAGCTACTTTCTTTCTTTTCCCTTGTTGATGGGGTTAGCTAACTTTGCCGACTCCAAAGCAATACTCATCGGGCATATGTACAATCGTTTGGTTCCAAAATATTTTCAAGATGTATTGGCATGTGCCATCTCCCATTGGTCTAAGCCCCTATAGCTTTGTTGGACTGTTCAGTTAAAGTGTGGCTATCTTTATATCCTTTTTGTCAAGTGTCATGTCATAAGAAATGTCGTTTTCACCCTTTAGTAAAGCTTTTGAGCCTCGTTCTTGTAATAGTGTCTTTTTATTTCTTGTCCCTTTTAAAAAGCCGGCATTTCTCCTGTTTCTTTTTATCGTCAAGGACTATATGCTCTATACATTTCTTGCTTCACTGTTTGGCGGTATTTTTGTTGAACCAGGGATTTCCTTTGGGGTGCTAAGAAGGCCGCATGTCCTCCTGGTTTTAAACATAAGACTCCTTAAGAGATTAACATACATTCAATTGTCAAGGGCGCTGGCGTTTCCTTTCGATTTTTAACCGTGTGACGGCAAACTTCCACTGCACAATTTTTTTTGTCCTTGAAATCCGCAACCGCATCGTGGCTATAATATGCTAAATATTGAGATGAAGGAAATGCAAACTGGTCACGACAATGTTTCATCCAGCCACAAAATCCATTAAATTGATCGAGCTATACTTTCCAACACCACCCTCCTTTGTTTTAAAATTGCCATGCCAAGTGCGCAATTAGGGCACTGCTCGAACATTTAGTCCACGAAAAGGGGGTTTTTTTTTAGAGGTTTACAAATTCAATATGAAATAAAATACATGAAGCTAATGTTAATGTCTATAATATTAGCTCTATTTAATAGACAATTTTATGCCAGTCTTTAAATATGATATCGGGCAGATGTGGGCCATGGCTACCTCGAATGAAGTGCAATCGTGAAGTCAACTTTTCGACAACTTTATCGAGCAACTGGCGCCGTACGAGTAGATCAGCAATTACACGGCGAATGTTGACTTCCAAAGCGTCCAACATCTCTCGTCTATCGGCATAAGCTAGTGACTTCACATACGCCCAAAGAAAGTAAGCTTCAAGGCTTGAGATCACAGGATCGTGGAGGACAGTTCAAAGGTCCATAATGCGAAATTATGCGCTCAGCAAATGTTTCGCGCAATAAATTGATGGTGTCGCGCGCCGTGTGGCATGTTGCGAAATCTTGTTGAAACCAAAGCTCTTTCACGTCAATACCACTCAACTGAGAAACGAAGAAGTCAGAAATCATGTTTCTATAGCGCTCTCCATTAACGGTAACACTCTGGCCGACATCGTCCTTGAATAAATATGGCCGATGATTCCACCAGCCCATAAAGCACACCAAACAGTGATTTTTAATGCTGGTAAAGGCGTCTCGACAAAGGCTTCTGGGTTTTCTCCACTCCAAATTGCGATTTTGCTTGTTTACATATCCATTTAACCAAAAATGAGCCTCATCGGAGAACAAAATTTTGCGTTGAAAATGAGGATTAAGCTGAATCATGTTTTCGGCCCATTCACAGAACCTACGACGAGTATAATGGTCACGCGGTTTCAACTCTTGCACAAGCTGGATCTTATAAGCTTTTAAGTCAAGATCTTTCCGTAAAATCTTCTACAAAGTGGATGGGCACAGCTCCAATTGCTGCGCACGATGGCGAATCGACTCATTCGGATTCCCCTCAACACTATGCTCCACAACAGCAATAACTTCCTCTGTTCGCACTGTTTGTCGTCTTTGGGGATGCGTATTATGCACTAGAGTGTACGTAGTGCAAAAACGATTCATCTTGTCCAAAATAACTTCCTCAGACGGACGATTATGTCGACCGTAAAATGGACGTAGCGCACGATAAGTTTGGAGAACCGAACCGTATTTTTCAAAATAAGTTTGCACAATTTGCACGCTTTGTTCGATAATCTATTCATCGTAAATTGGCAAAACATATGAGTACTAACCACAAATCAACTTTTAACTGTCAAATTGACAATCTTCAGAAACAGTGTTACCAGTCTAAAAACCAAACCTCTAAAAAGAACACTATTTACATATAAGGCTGCGTACTGTGTTCGAAAATGCAACTTTTTTTTATCTGACAAGTTCATTATACACCTCATATGTTCCTTTTATTTAAATTTCTCAAACTTTCGTATAAAGATTTGTAAGCATCCATCATATCACGACAAGTATCTGCAGCTTGATGGGAGTTTAGACTCGCAAAGGTAGTGCTCCATGATTTTGTCATCACTTTCACACAAGGTGTGGAGGATGTTGTGCCACTTAGTTAGCAGGGCTCCATCACCACGCCTAAAAGCATCCTGCAGTCTTTCCCACTGAGTGACAACAGGAAGGTCGGTGACCTCTTAGAGAGGCCAGGAAGAATTCATTTGGTCTGCCGGCAACATTAAGAGACATGCCACCTGCAGCTATTCTCATACGAAACCCAACTGCCAATGGAAGCCCTAACCGAGGGCGCAGGGTGGCCGTGGCTCAGGTGGTAGTGTATTGGCTTCCTAAACGAACAGTTCCGGGTTCAATACCAGCCGTGACCGAAAGACTTTCTTTCAGGCAACTAAAATCTGATGAGATGAATAGTTGCCTAAATACAACATCAAGTCAATTTACAGTAATAATTTAGTTTCCCCATGAAATGTTGGATGCAACCCATGGAGTGCAATAACCACTGAGCCCAAACATCTTTCTTCTCTCTCAATCCAATTTTCCCAAAAAAAAAGGTTGGAGTCATGAAAATCTTTTCTCGGAACGTTACGGTTACCTTGGACCCAAACCACTCGGTGCATACAACATTCCGACTGCGTTCAGTGAAGTCTTGCATTCTCAAACTTGCATTTTTTTTTATATAATTTGCGCGCGAAATATGTTTGGGAGGTGCCCGGACAGAAAACAAAGCAACTGGTTCTTACAGAGGTTTGACCAAAAAGCAAAAACATTTATTTTTTCTATGGTTTTTATGCTGACGTTTCTATAGACTGTGTGAAAATAATTGTAATTGGATATATACAGTACGTACTCGATTATCGAAACTAATAGAAACCGAGGTTAGTTGCAATGACCGAGTCAATTTTTAAAAGAGTTCAATTCAAGATCAAAACCAGAAATCAGTTTATTTAGCACCAACATTTTTTATTGTTATAATATAATTTTGTAAAAAAGAAAGGAAACAAGATAATTCATTTGGTACATAATTTTTTATATTGAGCAACTTATTGGTTTTTTTTTAAAAAATTGGGCAATTTCGTTTGGATTGTTGAATTTGTTGATTTTTTTAGTATAACCATTTCTCGTAATTTTTGAAGATTAAACATTTGTTCTGTTGGGACTAAGTTTTGTTCAGCCCATTGAATTGCTGTGTTTATGCTTTTTATTGCAGTCTCAGCCTCTATTTTAGGAGCAGGTATATCAACCTCGGGTTCACTTTCATCAGATCCGGCTGACTCATTTTCTTCAATTTGTTGAATTTCCTCATTTTTGTAATTGGTATCGCAAACCCAATCATTTATTTCATTATTCGAAATCAATTCGCTGCGAGAAATATCATTGAAAAAAGTTGATATGGATTCTACAACCGCGTGTTCACTGATAATTTGAGCTCTGACTATGCTTAAAGGTAACTCATCTTCATTTTCCCAATCACAATGTGAAGCCATCATTTCCAGCATTTTTTAATTGAACTTGCCTGCAGCCCATCCCATGCGTTAGATAGCAGGCAAATTGCATTTTGGAGATTGAATGCTTTAATTTTTGCTTCGAGGTCTGATCCCTCACAACCAATTAAAAAGGCCAATAGACTTTTTTTATAATGAAGCTCTGTTAAATTTATAACATTCTGATCCATTGGCTCAAGAAGAGCAGTACAATTTGCAGGAAAACACATGACAACAATCATGCCGTCATCACTTTTCAACTCGCCACGGAGAGTTATCCAAAAGTAGAAGCGCCTTGGCTGGAAGTCCTTTTGATCTTACAAAGACTCTAACCTTAAAAAAACAGAAAAACGTTTTAAAAACCGCGATCTACAATCAAAAGAATTTTTCTCACCTCAGCCACAAATGTGGAGTGGTACCATTGTTCAAAAAAAGCGAAGGTTATCCAAGCATTTTTATTTGCCTTATATACCACGGGTTTGGGGTCAACATTTTTAAAAGATCTTGGATTTATCGATTTACCGATGATAAATGGCTTCACTTTGTGCAAACCCGAAGCGTTAGTACAGGCGACAAACGTTATTCTTTCCTTACTGGTCTTTCTACCAGGAGCCGACGATTCCTTAAAGCTGACAAGTGTTTTGTCCGGAAATAGTCGGTAAAATAAGCCGGACTCATCGGCATTATAAATTTGATTTGGAGTCAAATCGAGCTGTCTTATTTTTCCTCAAAGTCTTTTTAAGAAAGGATCTACAAGCTGCTGTTTGTTGGAAAGTTGCACTTATCGAGTAAGAATTTTTTAAAAGTTGCGATTACTGAGTGAACAATTGTGAAAATTTACTTATTGCGAAAATCGAGGAGTTGCGTGAATCGAGAGTTGCGTACTGTATGTACATACTCGTAGTATGCATATCGTGAGACAATTTGAAATTAACATTTTGTAATATAATTCAATGTCAACAATTTACAATTGACAATTTTTATAAATAAAGGAGAATCTAAGGTGCATGGCTCTTGATTGAGTGTAACGTAACTCGCGCTCCAAAGATTTAAGTACTCTTAAAATGTTTGCACAGACGAAGGAAAATCAGGGAGGATTGAAAGAGAGGTGCCGGTGAACGTTGGTTTTAAATGTTTGAAGTTTATACTGCTACTGGCGATTTTTATGGAGCACTGGTGGTGGAAATAGTGGAAGTACGTCGCTGTTCGAGGGTGTCCATTGTTTGAGTGATATCAGTATCACCTATGAGTTTTATCGCACGGTTTTGGATCCTATCTAGCAGATGCAAAGAAGTTTTGGGCGCACCCGGCGCATTGTACTCCAATTTCGGGCGGATAAACGCCTTATATATTGAGACCAGACCAGAGGGGGTGAAATATTTCTTACATCGCCTGAGAAAACCTAGACATTTCGCAGCATTTTTGACGGCACCGAATATGTGGTCATTCGTAAGTTTTCATTGACAGACACACCGAGAATGGAAAGTTTATCGGTTTCGACGATGCAATTGCCATTCATGGAAAATGTCTGGGTGTTCAAATTTCGCTTTAACGATAGCAGACAGTATTGTGTTTTGGAAGCATTAAATTCCACTCGGTTGATAGTTCCCCAATTAGTTATACTGTTAATATCAGAATTTAATGAGCTTAAGATACGCTGCCGTTCCCGTTCTATAGCCGAAGAGCAGGAACGTGAGTCCGGGAACGAATATGAAAAGCAGAGAAAAACAGACAGTACTGTCGTTAGCAAAGGAATATATTGGATTAAAAGTAGAGATCGTTGATGAAAATTAAAAAGAGTGTCGGAGACAGAACGGAGCCCTGGGGCACACCAGCATTTATTTTGTGAATATCAGACTTGAAACCATCCAAGACAACTTGAATTGAACGTTCCGAGAGGTAGTTTCTAATCCATTGAAGAAGAGCCTGATGCCAAACTCTGTCAAATGCCTTAGAAATATCAAGTGCAACTATCGTGCTTTCGCCAGATTGATGTACGCTTTGGTTCCACTTTTCGGTGAGACATGCCATCAAATCACCCGTGGACCTGTTGGTGCGAGAACCATATTGCCGGTCATTGAGAAGTATTCGTGTTTCGAGATATTTCAGGAGCTGACGATTTATCAGCCTTGGAGAGAAGGGACCTAAGTGCAATGGGGCTTGGAAGTCATTAGAGGGTTCAACAAATTCCATTATTCTTTACAATGTATTATATCATATGTCGTTCGTTGCTATCGGGGTTGCGTATATCTTGGAGTAATCCGTGAAGAACCGACTACATTTCTTTCCTTGCTCATATTTTGGCCGAAACCATTCCTGGACACAGGGAAAGTCGATTTCGTATTTTTTCTGCTCACAGTCGGCATGTGTATAAGATCAGAGTTAAAAGGCAGTCGGCGCAAGGTAAACAAAAGTCCAGTGCGTGTTGTACTCAAGACCACTTTTCTTTAAATGGAAGATTCTTTTGAGAATGGTTGCCATGATATCAATATCAATTGGGTTGATACATCAGTGCATCTAGAGTAGAGCCTGCCACTGTCATACGTATCGAAACCCTGGCGAATAGTGAGAGTAGCCTTTCTATCAAAAGCCAAAAGAGATGACATAGAGATATACGAGTATATGCATCCTCTGTTTAAGATGCAGGATAACTACCAAAGACGCAAATCCTGCAAAAATGCGTTATTGTCGTGACAGGGAACTACGCTTTTACAAAGCACTTAACTATGCTGGACATAAATGACATAAGTTCCTATAACGCTTACTGTGAAAAAATGACGACACCGCGGAGTACTACCTCTGTGAGTGTCCGGCTCACGCTCGGATCAAGATCATGATACTGTTGAATTTCGGTACACTCAAACATCCCAGGGAACTTCGAACTTTCAAATGCCCTGCCGAAATTGGTTAGTTCGCGCCATAGGAGGTGGATCGGTTGCATCATTGCGTTCCTCAAGGGTGTTTAAATTGATAAGCTTGAGACGGGTTTGATAGGGGTGCAAAATAAAACAATCGTTCCAGGCCATACTTCGAAGAGGAGGAGAATGAGGGGCGAACAAAGGTAATTTAGAGGGACTTGATCACGTATGAGTTGATGAATTTTTTGGACCACCGTTTTGCAAGATCTAGGGCAGAGTTGGCTTTAAGGATTATCCCATCCATATGTAAACGGAAGTTGATCTCCCTATCACACAAAATGCCGAGGTCACGAAGTGATTGAACAGAGGAGATAGGTTGGTTGTGGAGAAAGTAGAGTCGGGGAGGAGGTTGGTGCCGCTTAAGTGAAAAGGTGATGGATTGGCATATGTATATTAAGTTCCAAAAAATTGTTGAGGCACCAGATCGAAAAACTATTCAACTTGTTGAAGGAGGAAGGAGTCATGGGGAGAGGAAATAGTTTTGAAAAATTTGGTATCGTCGGAGTAAAGAGAGACAGACGAGTGTTTGATGATCCTATCGAGATCATTTATAATTAATATAAAAAGAAGGGAACCGAAATGGCTGCCTTCTGGAACTCCAGAGGTGGCCAAAAATTTGGCCGAGTGGGCTAACCTAAAACGAACACTGTAAAAACGGTTTTCAAGGTAAGAGGATATCCCATTTCAACAGTATGGGTTCAAAGCCGAGAGCAGACAATTTGAAGAGTATTAATCGATGAGAGATTTTATCGAAAGCCTTGCCATTCGTTGCAAGGCGGCGAGGGTAAAGGATACGAATTCAACGAAATTTGTGGTGGTTGATCTATCCTTCAGGAAGCCATGTGGTCTAGGGGAAATAGGTGAATTGCATTAGAAGCTTTGATCTTCATACAAAATACTTTCGAAGAGTTTGGGTATATGGGAGAGTATAGCGATCGGGCGATAGTTTGTTATTTCGTTCTATGATCCTTTTTTGTGGATCGGGGCTATGAAAAAGGTTTTCCAAGCCTGAGGAAATTCCCCTTGTGAAAAGGATACGCGAAAGAGATTAGAAAGGGCAAGGAAAAGAGAGGAAGAATATTTTTTAAAAAATATGGCAGGGAGGCCATCTGGGCCGGGTGTGAATTCGTCATTAAGTTGGTGCAAAATATATTCGATGTATGATCGGTCCAAGATGTGAGAGAGAAGTGGGCCATTAGAGAAGTTCAGTAGGTAATTAAAATAGGATGGATCTGGTACCAAAGAGTCGTTGGTGGGGGATTGTTTGAAAAAGGGTGAACGGATCGGTTGATGACTTGTTGTTGAAAGAGAATGAAAGAGTGTTGCCATCGGACTTTCTTTTGCAGTTAACAAATTAGAAAAATGACTTAGGATCGTTTTTAAGGTTGACTTGCGCATTGTTAAGGTAGCGCTGGTAAAGGGAATCGTAAAGTTCGGTGAAATGAAGATAAGCGCCAAGATAGTTGGAATAGTCGCAAAAGGTATCTGGTGTCAAGAAAAACAGCCCATAACTTATTTCTCTTATTTCGTAAAGAAAGAAGCTTGCGATTATACCAGGCAGGACTAGTCCATGATGTTTTGTGGCGGGAAAACGGAACGTAAAGGGAAAAAGAATTAAATATTTCTCTATAAAAAATGTATAAGGCGCCATTTATACTTAGGTTGTGAAAGTTAAGGGGGATCTGCTGAGATATAACTTAATTCGTGCGTTTTTTTTCAAAATTTTAACATTTATTTAAGAAAAAAATTGTACAATAGTATTATTCAAAGTATTGCCCATCTGAAGCTATGACTTTTTCCCATCTTTCTGGCAATTTGTGGATCCCATCCCAAAAGAACTGCGCCGGCTTGGCAGCCAAGAATGAGTCAAGCCAATTTTTGATATTCTGCTCTGATGTGAACCGTATTTCAGTGAGGGCGTTCTGCATCGACCGGAACAAATGGTAGCCAGAAGAAGCAAGGTCTGGGCTATAAGGCAGGTGGGGTAAGACTTCCCATCCACTGTTTTCCAAATAGTTCTTAACCGGAATAGCAACATGGGGCCGAGCGTTGTCATGATGGAAAATTGTTGCCTCGTGTCTGGTCGCATATTCCGGGCGTTTTTCGGCCACTGCTCTCTTCAAATGGATTAATTGTGTTCGGTAGCGTTGTCCATTGATGGTTTCACCCGGTTTTAGCAGCTCATTATACAGCACACCCATCTGATCCTACCAAATACAGAGCATTACCTTAACACCATGGATATTCGGCTTTGCCGTCGATTTGGCTGGTTGGACGGGTTTCACATATGATTTTTTGCGCTTGGGGCGTTCCAGCAGCATTTCGGTCATGCAAAACCGCCTTTCGACGTCTCTCGGCTTGAGTTCATGTGGAACCCAATTTCCTTGCTTTTGAATATATCCAGCTGCTTTTAAACGTTTTGAAATGGCTGCTTGAGTGACACTCAAAGATTCTGCGAGCTCTTCTTGTATTTGGCAACAATCTTCATAGAGTTATGCTTCCAGTTCTTCATCTTCAAACTTTTTTGGCTGCCCAGGACGTTCATCGTCTTCCAAGCCAAAATCACCACTTTTAAATCGTGCAAACCACTTTTGGCACGTTCGCTCAGCTAGCGCATGTTCTCCATAAACTTCCACCAAAATACGATGACTTTCGGCAGCAGTTTTCTTCATATTAAAGTAATGAAGAAGAACTCCCCGCAAAAGCACTTTTTCAGGCACAAAGTTCGACATATTTCAGTGAAAAAAAATTATTGTTGTTTACGCTTCAAATCAATGACATATACTGAATTGACGTACAATGACAGTAGCTTTCCAACGCATGTTCCAATGGAATAATAACAGTTAGGTATGTCGCTGGCGTAGACTTGAGTCTGTTAAGCGATCTGAGAAGAAACATTCCTTAGCTTATCGTCAATAGAGTCAGACGGGTCAATTGAATGGTCGATCACATCGATAGCAAGTTGGTAGGATTCAACAGGTTGAGCTGGTAGGATGTAGCAACATAGAATGTAAAGGGACTTGAAGGGGAGTGATATTTTTATTGCGACAAAGTCGACTTTAAAGGATTAAGAAATGGTAATGGGAGAAGAGTTAAGGTTGTTGTGGATCGCCAGTAGGACGCTTCGACGCTAAAAGTAGAGTGGAACAATTCCTGGTTCTTTATGTCGGGAATCAGATTGGTTTCATTCAGGGCGTAAATATCAAAGGAAAGAGCATGCAATTGGTGTAGAACAGCATTGGTTTTACATTCTGGTAGTAAAAAGTAGGAGGGCTCTTCTGGAGTGGAGGTGTGAGGCTGGATGGTTTAAATGCTGACAAGAGTGGCCAGGTTTAAACGATCAAGAGAGCTGATCGTATTCAGGAGTAGAGGCATTTCATAATTCATAGTCACACAATATCGCACAGTTTAGAATTGGTCTTATCAAAATGATTTGTCTTGTGACAAGCCCAATATCATGTTAGAAATCTCTCTTACCGCACCTAACCGTACGACGAAGTATTTCGAGGTAACATATTTGGACCAAAGATGTTTCCTGTTCAGGGTGGCATCCATACTTAGTCTCCAGAAACATATAGTGATTTCATTTCGCAATAAATAAATCAAGCCATTTAAATTCTTCCTTTTCGTGAACAGAACAATATTAGTTTTGAAAAGATTAACTATATTCGTAGTAGACTGAGCGTAGACCTAAGAACCGTTGAAAGGTACTCCATAGCAGAGGAGACAATACTCGGCCTTGTGGGTAAACACCACAAATTCCACCTTCCATACGAATAATAATAGTAAATCCATTTTGATGTGCCGCGTACAAGATTGCTCGTAAGAGAAATCAAGTCTCACGTCGGCAGACTGATGTTCAGGTCATATCAACTTCTTGTCCAGCTACAAGTACACACAAAACATTAACAAGTAGTTCCGCTAATAATTTTTCCATTATTTGCTATCATAGGGCAACCAAACTGACATCTGGGCCCAATTGTCTACTACTTCTATCCAATTCTAGTCAGTTCTAAATTGTGCAAATTCTAAAAACAATATCTGATGACCTCAAGTCAGTATGCGTATAAATTATTATTCAAACAACTAACCCAGTTGTTTGCACAGTTAATTATCGCAGTACTTCCCAAGTACCTGCCATGATTGTCATCATCATAAAAACAGAAGAAAAAAAAAACTAACATCCCCTTCGCTACATCACCGGCACACTAAACCGAATCTCAACTCATCTATCTAATAAAAGCAAAGTCTGCAAATAATCTCAATTAGTCATTATGCCTTCCTTCGAGTTATTTTCTCATTTGTATGCGAAACGACGGAACTCCCAGAAATAATGAATAATTTTAGAATCGTATCCACTAGAGTGCTAGTACAGCGTAAGACCGATGGAAGTTCACCGATAAGACACCAACGCAAATTGCTAACTAACACCCCGCTGCCACCCCTTGTTTCCATTCACAGGTCTTGTTTACCTTTTATCATATAAACATGAAATTTAAAAAATAAAAAAATTTAAAAACTTGTATCTCAGTTGTGCGCTATTAATTCTAGTGGTAATCGGATCGATTATAACCAGTTCCAACGCGATCATCTGTACGCCAACAGTCACTACCCACTTCGCCCGCTTTAGCTTCAGTTTAGCTCTCTAGTGAATCGGTAAGAGGCCACTTAATTTGGGATCTCTCCCTGCATCCACCCACTATTTGTTGTTATCACATAAAGCACACAAATGACTAAAAACAGAATAAGGTCTGTGTGCATTAATTACGAGTTCGTTCGAACAGATACGAGTACTTTACAAAAGATACTTGTATACTTCTCGGCATATGTAACATACATATATACGAGAGCAATCGCCATGCGCTCGATCGGTCTACGAATAGTCTTATCGGGAACGCGGCTTTACAAGCAGAACACATGCGTAGCTCTATCCTCGCCAAGTTCTGTTGAGCAGTTCTCCAGTTATACAGTGGTGCACGTACCTACCTATATGAAGCTGGTAAAAGCTTAGCCAACACAACGATGTCAGTAGTACCGCGACCGGCATGGAACTCGTTCCATCAAACGTACCACTAACGCGACGCTCTAAATGACGACAACATCATAAACAACAACAACCACAGCCACCGCAACGATGACGCGAGTACTCGTATTAACTTCGAAACAGTCATCCGCGTTGATTGCATTTCTTTCGATTTTGCTGCTGCTGCTGCTGGACGAGGTAAATGATCTGGAATACCCAATCGATGCCTCTTAATTGATCTTTTGATCTCAATCCATTGGATCGATCGATCGATGTGATTGATCGTAGGTTACCTCCTCTATTACACCCGAAGACGTTCGATTTGCGACTAGTCGCTGTCAAAACCACTCTAGTGAGGATCCAGCGATGCGACTACAATGGTCAATGCGGATGTTTCCAGACAACCATGAGACTCATTGCTATGTGAAGTGCCTTCTAAGCAAATTAGGGCTAATTAGTCTGAAGCATAGGGGACTTGATGTAATCAGTGCACTTTCGAGCCTAAGTGGGGAACCTTTGATCTTTAGAGAATCCAATTTCCATTCTAGGGGAATAAATTGACGCAACCTCTGGAGAATCGAAATATGGAAATCAGTGAAGAATGCTATTCACATTTGGAGGATATACTTAGTGGAACGTGTCAAGTGTACTACACGAAATGGATGACACTGCGGAAGACCTGTCCACAGTTATTCTATATCACACTGTTCGAGGACCCTCGAGAGATTGATCGATTCGAGAAGAAGAATGTTAGTAAGTACAAATTGTGGCACACGTCCACCGCTAAATGGTGTCCCCCTTGATAGCTTTCAGAGACGAAGAAATTGGGTGAATCTGCATCGGAATACTGCAGCCGATATACACCAAATACAGAGAGCAAGGAGTTGACTTCAGAACAAGCCGAGCAAGATGACATCCTGAGCGTGTTCAAATGCGAGATGGAGTGTATTTTTCGACATATTCGTTACTTCGATGCCTACGGACGAGTTGATGTGAGTTTTTGAATAATTCCAGTATCTCCCAGACTAGTGTGAATTTCCAGTGATTTCTAGGAAAAGGAGATGCAGCTTAGCTTCCAAGAAGCCAATTCCGAGTCAAAATCCAATTTGAAAGCGCTCTCGAACTGTGTACACCGATCGAATGCTCTATTTGCGTTAGGGCCCTGCCAAATGGCATACGAACTGTATCAGTGTTTATTGAAGAAATTGACAAATTTTAGGGAAATTTATACGCAGCGTGATAAGATAAGCCGATACTACTGACAGAAAACGGGGCGACAAGATAAGAAAGTGTATCTACGAGTACAGAGTATGGTACAGGCATTGCTGTGCTGACAAAATTGTGATTCTCTTTAGGTGTAGTTTCTAGATATAGGAGTATGAGTTACGTGTACTCGTGTTATTGCATTGTAACTATAAGTAAATTGTATGATAAAATACAAGATAAGGATATGTGTGTTTTGATTACAACGAACAAAAAATCTGAATATTGTTGGAGTGGAGTTGGAGAATGTGGAATTGTAGGAGTGTTGTTCTTCTGTTTGTTTGTACAGATACATATGTTACATTCGACAGCGATTGGGAAATTTTTTTTTTTCGAAAATTGTTACTATAGACGGCTTGTTTGCAATCAAATTAACACCAAATTGGACTATAGGATTTTTGAGTTATTGATAGAACAATCAGAAGAATTGTATTGGTGCCTTAGGTAACTGTGGAGTACGGATATTATATCTCATCGATCGGTAACAGGTTTTTCGATTAATGTGTTCTGAATGAGGTAATTGTTGTTGTACTTAGTTAGTTTTTAATTAAAAAATGCAAAGACTGAAAAAAACTGAAAAATCCATATCAGGCAATTAACTGTGATAGAGAAAACAACACGGGGCTACGAACCACAATTTGCCAGTTGAAGGCTAAGGTTAATTAATTTGTGTAGGTAATGTACGCAGATACACTGGAAATTGTTGTAGTTTCATATCTTCAGTGCTTTAGGATTATTATTGTACAAATATTGGTAATTAGAGATAGTTGACTGAACTCTACGCATTTCTCTGTATGAGTATACCATCTGAATTTGAGTGCACCAGTACGAGGAATATCTTTTTGAGGAACTGCAGTAATTTTTCAATCAAAGAGAGCATTTCAAGACTCATGAAATCTACCCTTTTCTACTTTGATCCGAACGATGTGGATAATTGTTACGAACATAGTACAATAGAAAGGCATATCTTTATGGCTGAACTGATTGTCGTTTAGATAACCATAAGAATTGGGAGTATATGGTATGTGATAGCAGTGTGGATTGGTTTGTTGCGTAAAGCCTTAAGGATTGATAACGAAATCATTTCAAAATTTCTTTTGTAAAAAGTTTACCACATGGCCCAACTGTTATTATCTTATCCTCTGTTCTGTCAAAATAGAACAAGACCGTTTATCTGAAGGTTAGATTTCATAATTTTGTTCAGCTTTGATCTATAAGACTATTGCCAGATAGCTAAGACGATTACCTGGAAGAAAATACACTTAATCGTAAAAGGAAATCTTTAGCGATTCTCTCCTGCATAACATATCAACGCCATCGATTGATATTCAGATAATTTTGAAAATATTTACATTTGTGAGAAAGATAAGTAATCCAATAAGTCGCCATGGATTTGTCATCTGACTAAAACTTAAGTAAAAAATCTTGAACTTCAGGTATTAGGGTTAACGCTAACATTAACTTGCTATGAGCTCGCATATGTATGCTCGAGCATCAGGAGTAGAAGACCTATGATGAAACTGCATAGATGGGGTTGCCAAGTTTTACCAGATATAGACCATTCTAAGGACATTGTTGAATTCCTAACTCGAGCATGCATAGGAAGAGACCAATAGAGTAGCATCGATGCTTTAAATCTCGACTTGCAGGCAGATAAATGATGAAGGAGACCACCATTCCGCCGTCAGTCTAAATGCGCCATTCCACGTGGACGCTGATAGATAACAAGTTTGTCCAATCAACCAAGAAGAGGAAGATGGAAAACAATATCTAAACTACTAGATGGAGTGAAAAGTGACTTCCTTGGCAATTAAAAATTTTGTTTTTTAAATGTTTTTTTATATCATTCAATAGAGTCCCCTTTTAGTTTGATACACTTATTCCAGCGATTTTCCAACTTCTTGGTCCCGTCCGAAAAGTAATTTTTCGGAAGGTCTGCAAAATACTCCTCCGTGTCGTCGATGATTTCCTCGCGTAAGCTGAATTTTTTATTGATGAGCCATCTTTTGAAGTTTGGGAAGAGATAATAGTCCGAGGGATCCAAATCCAGTTACCAATCGACGCCAAAAGTCCGCTCAGACAAAGAACTAGTCCATTGTACTCTTTGTAAAGTTCCTTTTAATGAAATCGTTTAGTCTTACGAAGACTACCTGCGGCCTGATGCGAGCCTAAGCCGGACATTTACAGAGATAGTGCTCCGCGGTGTCGGCATCACTTTCACAGCAAGCATCGCAGTGTTTTGCAAAAGTGTAATGCCCAGTCAGGACGCTAGTAAGCGACCTGCACTCTTTCCAGCTGAGGGACAGCAGAAAGGCCGCTGGCCTCCTACAGACGTTGGGAAGCATTCGTTTGGTCTGCCTGCATCCCGGGGAGCTGTGCCGCCTACAATTGTGTTCATATGAGACCCAACTGTCAATGGAAGCTTTAACCGAGGACGCAGGGCGACCGAACGTAGTTTCGGGTTCTAAAATACTCTCCTCTAAACCTTGCCTGGAAAGTTTGTCAACGATTTAATTTCCCATGATCCCATTGTGGCTTGGGACCCAGACAAACTCTTCCGACTACTGATCTCTAGCATTTATGAACTAGCTTAGAAGTCGTAACAGGGTTCAGCAATGCTCTAAACGCAGCTTGGCTGTCGCTACAAATGCAATTGCTTCGCTCCATCCACCGGTTCTCCGCAATGGAGTTCGCTGACAGAACGTTCCTGGATTTTTAACGTAAACCACCTGTCTTTTAAGACCTTATGTTTACGAGATGCCCATACATCCATAGGGAGCAAGGATACGCCTTGCCATCGCTTATAATACTCGCTTATATATAATACCAAAGCAGAACTTGTGTTGGAGGCACAAGTTCCACCCTTGGTATGAGTCGAGGCCGATCTAAAACCTCTTGCTGTTCTTAGGGTCACAGCACCCAGTACTTTATTTGCAACTCTACATTGGGTCAAACCAAAAAGCAAACCCGTACCCGCGATTTGGGTCTAAACTACAGCCACCATGACGCTCCCACAAGGGGGCCTACCTGGTATGGACTACCGGTGGTCCAGCCGCCAACAAGACCTATGACCGGCAACTTGTAATTGGTCAAATCGTAACAACCATTCAGAGGCTGTAATCTGAAGATGTTTACGATAAGACCATCTTTTTACTAGACAACGTCATTGATGGGCGAAGCCTTGGGCGGGGGCCCAGAGTTCGCTGACATCAGGATTGCGTAAAACTCCGCTTGGAAGACAGATACAAGCTTTCTTAACATGAAGTGAAATCTAACCTCCAGAAAGACAGCAGCGCCACATCCTATATTTGTTTTGGAGCCATCCATGAAGACCCTGCATTCCTTTCCTGACCCAGATTCTGGCCGGGCACAAGGAAAGTCGATTTAGTATTTTTTCTACAACAGGAGTTCTGGTATTATTGTATAAGACGGCATATTTATAAGACCAGAATCATAAGACAGACGGCGCGCAAGGTCATCAAAGCTCCAGTGCATGTTATACCAAAGACCACTTCATTTTAAACGGAAGATGGCTTTGAGAGTGCAGCCCATGATATGAATTCAAGGGGAGGAAGGTTCATCAGTGCGTGTAGAACAGAACCCGGAGTGCTGGGGAAAGCCCCCATGCATCCGAGACAAACCGTTCTTTGGAGTCTGGTAAAAGCAGCAACCACGTATTTTCGTGAGAGCTTATTCAACCAGACAACCGAGCATAGGATATAATTAGCCTTATCATAGTCGTGTAGATCCAAATGACCCTTCTCGGTGACAGGCCCATGTCTTGCCGATAGCCGACAGTACATTAGAGGCTTACGACGTAACATATTTACTCCAGAGAAGTTTGTTATCCAGGATGACATCCAAATACTTACCATCTTTGGAGAATTGGATGGTGATGCCTTTAGATGAGTCAGACCAGGCAGCTTCCTCCCATCCCATTACTAGTGAACTAGTTGCCGATCATGTCTAGGGCTGCATGCCAGCTGGTAGCTTGTGCATAGAAGCTGGTTGTGATTTCTGGGTGATTCCAGCTGGTTGATCTCCCCTTTTGAGGACTTTGGCCAGCCTACTGGTTTCATCGACAATTTCGATCTTTTCGCAAAAGTCTTTAGAAGAAGCACTCTTCGAAATCCGAATTAGCTTCTCCTATTCTTTTTGCATCGATCTGTAAAGACTCCAGTCCTCTTACAAGTCTTAAGTTACCTGATTCTGTTTTCTGGCTTCTTTACGTAGCCGCTGCAGATTTGCGTTCAATCAAGGAACGGGTGATCTCCAGAATTACTTTCTTGCTAGACATGTGAGTTCAAAATACTAGGTGATGGTAGTGTTCAGATCCTGAACATCTTCCTCTTGCTGTTGGACCTGCCGAGCTCCTTCTTGTCCAGTTGGTTTTCGGCGAATCCCTCCTCTTCGACCAAGTCTCGCATCCGCTTCTGAATTCGGTGAACCTATAATCTGACATGGAGACTCTCGATAGTGCATTCCAATTGGTAATATCTTTAACATACCTGTTGGGTGGCGTTAAACTAATTGCTTACTGTCTTGCCATCGTAACAAATGTTGGCTGGAAACATTGTTGACAACCAGATCAGGCGATAGTGTGAAATCCAGAAGATGATTGCTTCTCACCTTGCATTTGCTACTGCCCCGAAAAGTATTCCGACCATAAGGACCGCAGCATATGATAGGTCCCATCTTCTTGGAATCACCAGGAAAATAAGCAGACGCAACGACGAGTTTGTGTCATTATCCATTCGTTTCGTAGCTTATGTCTGCAGCAACTAAATCTTATCTGCATAATTTCCCAAGTTTAGATGGCTAGAGTGAGTTCGACCCACAAAGACAAGCGTTTCCGATCGCTCGTCATCTAATGAGGTGAAACCCCATTTATTCCGCACCCATGGTTCCTTTACAGATATTATGTGAGGTTTTGTATTCAACACTTTTCATGAATACAGAAAGATCTTTACCCGTCTTAATCGTGATTGTTTTCTGAGTCTTTAAGAAATTGGATTAGATATATCATGAACACATCATCCTAGATACAAAGCGGATGAACAAATTTCCGATTTCAGTGTATTTTCTCCGAGCTGGCTAATTAAGTTTTCAGCCAGTTTTCTAGAGTTTTTTGCATTACGATTTGACCCTGGACCTTTTGGTTCTAACCTTTTTCTATATATGAGATACAGTTCTTGCTTTCGTAGTCCAGAGATAATGCTTTAAATATATTCATATATTTTTTAGGGGTTTTAATGACATTGAAAACTGGAGCACTTACATAGGTTCTCAGACCTATTATGTCCGTGAAGTTCCCCTTGCGGAGCATAGGGCCTCCAATACTCCCACGCGCCATCATGCACGGTTTCTGGAGATGTATCTCGACTCTCTCTCCAACTCTTCCCCAGTTAGACTGATTCCTCCTCGACCGTTCTTCGACAAGTACTTCTGGGTCGGCCCACTCGTCTGTCTCTCTGCGTGAGAGGGTTCCCTTGTATCGCTTGACTTGCAACGCATTCGTGACCTTTACGAAGCGTATGCCCAATTCACTCCCACTTACGTCTTCGTATGATAGAGTCAATGGATTCCTGACCTGTTCTCGCATGAAGTTCATCATTAGAGACACTATTGGGCCAGAAAATACTAAAGTTGTTTCGCATACATCTATGGTATTTACGAACGTTTGCATCTTTCTTTTGACTGCGGGTTTGGCTTTCCAAGTGCTGCATCCATAAAGAAGCACGGATTCAACATTGGAGCGGAACAGTCGTAGCTTGGTCTTTAGGCTGATAGAGTTGTTTCTTCAAATTTTGGACAGCATTCCGAACGAGCCTTTGCTTTACAGATTCGGTTGATTATATCTAATTCAGTCCGCCCTCTGTAGGCACAATATTCCAAAGATATTGAAAATTCTTTACCATCACTACTGGTTGTCCAGAAATCTCTACTAGGTTAGATGGCGATCAAAAAATATGAGTGCACACGAGACCTCGTGATCTCAATGCGTCGTAAATTTTGGAGAAGTCAATGGCTGTGTTCAGTGCTTTTGGAAGTCCTAATTTAGCGCTTGCTAGCGCTATTTTATTTCGCTAATTAATTATCATTTATTATTCCGAGCCACCGTTTTTTTTTCGCTCCTGGACGGTTTTTGCTAATACCTTGGCTACTGCAGGCAGCACGCAAATTCTCTCCAGTTTTCGCACTGCGTGTGGTCTTCTTTCTTTGGGAGCTTGACAATCATTCCTTTTTCCCACTCTTCAGGAACACTCTATGTTTCCCAAGCTCTCTCAATAAGTGGGTGCAGGAGCTCACTCGAAGTTGTTGGCGCTACTCGTTGGAGCTCTGCGTGAATACCGTATTCAGGAATTTGTAACTGCGGACCGGTCATTGGGCGTTAGGTTCACTCCACTGGCGAAAAGTGCTCTTTCCACCTTTTGAGCTAGTCCTCATCCGAAACTAGCAGAGATCCGTCTGTGTCTTTTACCAGGACACCTGTGAGCTCTTTGATAATTCTGTAGACGGTGCTACTGTCACACCTACTAGCGGCCTCTTCTGCTTCTGTAGCCAATGTATTGATATAGTTACGCTCGTCACGTCACACGCTACGGTGAACTTCTCTCATCTTCATGCGGTACGCAGACTCTAGCTCACTTCTTCTTGCTGCTGGAGTAGCTGCAATGCAAGCCTTCAGGTCCTTTCTTTTTTCGATCCTAGCCCAAGTTTCTTCGGAAAGCCAAGCACTGTTTCTTCCATGCGACCGACCGACTATACTTTCAGCACCGGACATGAAAACATTTTTCACAGCACACTAATGGTTTGCAATGGAGGTGGGTTCCGTGCTACTGATTCCTCTGAATCCTTGTGAAAGATGGTCCCCTAGTTGTTGGTGGACTGCTGGATCCTTTTGTCTATCGGTATAAAACCTAGGCATTCGGGAGTTTTCTTGGGATCTTCAATCTTCAGCTATACGTAGTCCTCTGTTACGAATGTCCTAGAGACTGCTTCGAAATTGCCGGCTGATCGCGAAGTGATCAATTTGGTTGGAAGTTGTTTGTCTGTCTGTCGACACCTAACTGATTTTGTGACATGTATCATGGGCGCTCCTATTACAAGGCGGTTGGCGTTGCAAAAATCGACAAAATGCTCGCCAACACCATGCTTTCCCATACATGCCTGAGTCTAACATTGTCATTACCAACCTTGGCATTCAAGTCTCCCATTACCATTATGATGGCTTCGCTCTCAGCCGGTTATAAAAGGCCTCCTTCTCCTCGACAGAAGAGAGCTCCGTTGGGGTGTAACTCTGTATGACACGCTGTACTCCAGTCCTGTCGTCTAAAGGCTCCCAGGAAATTACGGTTTTGAGAGCTATTTTGGAAACAGCAATCCAACGCCAGATTCCTCATAGATTCCAGGTGCGTTTCCAGAGTAGAGTAGTACAGTGTTACGAGTTGGATAACTTCCCCGAGCTCAACCATCTAACTTCACTAATAAGATGTCCAAATTATACCGCATGAATACCTTCTCAAATGGAGGAATCTGGCATTTAGAGGACCTTCACTTCCGTTGTCGAGAAGCGTCTTCACTTTCCAGAAACTAATCTCTGTCCGGGTACAATAGCCAAATGTCGTCAATGTGTTATCATTCCCTATTCGAGGCGTAGTGTCGGTTTCGATAGCAGTTTTGATTTCAGTTACGAAGAATGCTAAACTCCGTAACCAATCCTCGAAAGCTAGGGCTTTCGCACTTGTAATTTTAGCAAATAGTTGCCCGGGGACCACGACGAGGAGGTAAAACAAGCACTTCAACGTGACTGATTGTTGCCCTACTGGCCCAGGCCAGGTTCTGAGCAATCAGTAGTTTCCCGATCAGACACGATGCAGGTCACCCTGGAATATGGTCCTTGTTGTGAATCCATTTTTTTCGAAAAGTATTCCAAATCCATTAGTACTTGTCTACCCAAACGGTTGCGCCTGTCCTTCAGCTCTATACTACGTCTATATAACAGAGAGCGGATTCGACTTTGGAAACACAGCGTTGTAGTTCGATGTGTGTGGTGGACACATTGGCCGATTTGTCAGGCTATCTCCAGTTTGACCCAACCATCAGTCAAGGTACTACTCCGAGTATATGAACTCAAATCCACCTTTATTGTGAGTCAACATTCCTCATCGAATCAATATTTAATTAGTGCGATACAATCCAATATATGGTATAACAGGTAAGACGTCTGAAAGCTTGAAAGCAATATTTCCACTGGTTTCTGGGTTTTCTCGAAAGTAGCTTACTCGGAAAGATCTGACATCCAACAAACTAAGTGTCTTGTATCGGTTTGGCCAAAGTCAGTTAATTAAAGACACCGGGAAATCCAACTTTTAATCTTTAGGTGAAGCAATCATGTGCTTGCTATTAAAAAGTAAAAGTTATGAACCGGTACAAAGTCGAAAGCTACCTGATCTGACTATCCTCTTTATCAACTTTGACATTGTAGTGATGATTTGATCTGTTTTGCGTTCGATAAAACGCTGAATGGGTATATTTTCGTGTCAGTTTTCATGCAAATATTCCATTAAATCATTAATGGACCTGTTTACTTTTACACTGCAATTTATAAGCCTCAAAAGTTCTGATTCATCAACTTGGATCAACTTTTAAATGGACAAAAACAACAGGCGTGTGACTCCACTTTTGCATGTTAAAATTGTTAAATGAAGGACTATTATGAGTTTAATGGTAACTTTAACAGCTTGACCTGGACTCAACTATAATATATAAAATAGAGCACTTAAGTACGTCTGGATATGACAAATAGAAAGCAAAATTTAACCAGTTTGGCTACTACCATATTATGTAGTTCCTTATTTAATCACCGGTAAAGAATATTTCATCACATTCAACTGTTCATGTGAAACCTGTATGCCCATCGACGAACTACCTTTCTAGGGGAATCCGTAAGGAGGCAATGATGCAATTTCCAGACAAATGCATCAAGATCAGGTCTTGATGTTATTTACTAAGTCAATTGAGAAAACTGGTTGGCTGTGCATCTCAAATTTTAGCATCTGCTGAGTCAAATTGAAAAAAAAAAAATTTTGCTTTAGTATCATCACAGATATACCATATACAATACAAGTTTGAATGATAATACGTTTAGAAAACAAATGGTGATAAAGATTCCACCAATTATATTTGAGGATATACGAGTATGTGGTGTAGTCTGCAACTAGCCTTCCAAATGTATGTATGTATACATCTAGAGTGGTGGCCGATAGAACATTGGTTCCAAAATCCGGACAAAACCCGATTTTAATTCACAATTTCAGACATGACAAATTATCAAGGCTCTGGCCCATGAATGCGATGACCCACCAAGCGATGAGCATTCCAATCCAACAAAAGAGGCAAAGGTACGATGCACACCACCACTAGGAGTATCAAGTTGTTCATCCTTCATTTCATAAGGACGACTTCGACATCGGGGTCTTTGACGAAAGCAATCTCTATGATAGTTTGACTGTAGAGTCGTGGGGAACGATGAACCCTTCTAATAACACTCGTTGTTCAGAGATGTAGAAGTTTATCAGGGATGCAATTGCTATCATAGAAAAGCCAACTGTAGTTGTCACCAACCGAAATTCTTCCGTTAAAAAGGGTACATTGAAGGGTTAATAGAATATAGGCTTAGTTACTACTGTTTAATCGGCTACAAGACTGTCTATCTGAAATTTTGTTTCCTCTATGCAATGATCGGTTTTATCTCTCTCAGTGTCGACAGAAACGGTTGTGGACCCCAGACGTGAATATAGCGCTTATGATGTGATGATGTGATGATGTGCGCTTTTTACCACCCTTATACTCCAGACATCTCTTGCTGAGATGATTGTCTGATATAGAACATAGGGATGGTGGCCGCCGAGGTAACTTACAAGCAACAATCTTCGGAAAATGACAGATCTACAGTTGACAGCCTCTGTAAACGAAACAAGGACAACAAACTTCGGATCTGCACGTGAAATCTTAGGTGCAGCCGAAAATTAGCGAAGGTCCTTGACGGCTGCAAAACAGATACCGCCATTCATGAAATGTGATTGGATGGGTCGGACAAAAAGAGAATGAGAAATAGCTTTTATTCGGATGCGGATTTGTTGTTAGAGGCAGAAGAGCGAGCGAGCGCCTCGTGACAATCCGTATTAAGGCTAAATTCGCCAGCATTAACCTCACTCGCATATGCGCGCACGCTCCCACAGAGCAGAAAGGCGACAACGCCAAAGATAGTTTCTTCGAGCTATTGGAGCAGATCTGCGAACAGTGCCCTAGCTGTGACATTAAAATTGTGGATGACAAGCTACGAAGAGAGCGCATCTTTGACAGTCGTGCGGAAAAGTATAACCTGCCTGACACCACCTCCGATAATAGATTCAGGCTAATCGACTTTGCGTCGGTACAAAACATTGTCGTAGCTAGCACGGCGGTTTCGCACTTCCATATTCATAAGAGGACCGACAACCAGATTGAACACATTGTGATCGACGTAAGGGACTTCTCCAATAATATGGAAAAGTACTGAAGATCATCAACTCGAACTATTACCTTTTTGTAGCCAATGCCTTGCAGATATTCCGAACATCGCAAAGACAGGCTAATGCTGTGAGGAAGTTTGACACCAGACTGCTACAGTAGCAAGAGATCGCCAAATTGTTTATCGATCGATTCTCCCTTAATATTCTAAAGGGTCCTGTGCCGCCAACATGAAGTATTAAAGACCACTGACAAGATTGCAAAAGAGCTATCAGGGATGCCACCTCTGATGTCCTGGGTTTTGCCCGGCCACCATAACGAAACCCGTGAGTGCCAGCATACGTATACAGCTAAGGAAAAGGGTTACAGGGCGCTTCATAGGGAGACTAGAGCTGCTTACGAGCACTACGAGCTTTATTTATGGAAGCACTAAACTGGACAGCAATTCGACCTTTAACGAGCTTAATGCGTAGTCTGAGTCCATACAATGAATTGCATCCCTGTATCCTCATACTGAAATCGTTATTGGGGGCGGCTCGAGGCATTCGGGGCAATTCGGGGCGATTCGGGGCGGTTCGGTGCGATACGGGTGTTATAATCGGAAAATTCTGCGTGGCTTCGACATTCTGGACAGACAACACCCGAAGGACGGTATGTTGAGATCTTCGCTGTAGAAAACAACTCGACGCGGCTTGAGCCCATGCGAATACCAGACGTTTATAGTCATACCGCCAACTCCCTTTACTTGTTTTTAATTTCTCATCGTGATAAGTACAATGTCGACGTGCTTTGCCCTCTAGGCTCGTCGGACCATTGTACCATATCAGTTAATTTCTTGCACATCTACCACACAATTAGAGAAAAGATTCCTAAAAGAACCATATGGCAGTACGAGAAAGTCAATTAGAGCGGACTTAACAACTTCCTTAGGAATTTTAATTGGTCGTTATGTTTCCTCGATAACGATGTGGATGCCGCTGCTGATATGATCTTTGAAATGAGATGCATTATCCCTCATCGGTGAAAGAGTATCAAACCAAAAGAAAAGGCATGTTACGACTCGAGCTATAAAGAGGTTATAGAAATGTTTTTTCGGTCCATCAAGACCAACCCGACGGAGGAAAACCGTGGAAACCGTGTGGAATTCCAATACGACCAAAAACTGAGGCAAAAAATACTGCAATGACATTCCAGCTGTTAGCTCTTTCGACAAGGCCGATCTGCTTGCTGCACACTCTGGCCGCATCAAGACTCCCAGATTGTGCTTTGTCCCCGCCTAAAAAGTGCGTCGAATCTTCAATGGGACGAATCCACTTTCGCACTCGTGTAGTAGCAAGAGTACTTAAAGATCTCAACATATATGAATCCGCTGGTCCAGATGGTATATCGCGCCTTCTTCTGAAAAGGTGTTCTTCCTCGCTGGCAAAATCACTGCGTAAGCTTTTTCATCAACCCTACTCTTTAGGACATTTTCCGACTAGATGGAAAACAGCTTTTGTCCAGCCCGTCCCCAAAAAAGGCGAATCTTCTTCTCTCACTTAATATAAACCCATTGCACTTACGTCCCTTCTTTTCAAGGTCATGAAAATGCTGATAGACCGTCAGCTAATGAAATATCTCGAAACACAAAAACTTCTTAATGACCGGTAGTACGGATTTCGTAGCAACAGGTCCACTGGTGATCTGATGGCATGTCTCATCGAAAAGTGGAACCAAAGCGTACACCAATCTGGCGAAAGCAGGATAGTTGCACTTAATATTCCTAAGGCATTCAAAAAAGTTTGGTATCAGGCTCTTTGGTATCGAGAATGCGTGCATTTAAGATCGACGAATATCTTCTTCATTTAAATATTCAAGTTGTCTTGGACGGTTTCAAGTCTGATATTCAAAAAATAAATGCTGGTGTGCCCCAAGGCTCCGTACTGTTTCAGACACTCTTTTTAATTTTCATCAGCGATCTCTTGTCTGCTATTTCTAATCCAATATATTCCTTTGCTGACTACAGTACTCTCTGCTTTTTACATTCCCTGCTCTTCGGCTGTAGAACCGGAACGGCAACGTATGTTAAACTCATTAAATTCCGATATTAACAGCATAACCAATTGGAGAACCACTAACAGAGTAGAATTTGATGCTTCCAAAACACAATGCTGTCTGCTGTCGTTAAAGCGAAATTTAAACACCCAGCCATTATCCATGAATGGCACTTACATCGTTGGAACCGAAATACTTTCCATTCTCGGTATACTCGTATGTGTCAATGACAACTTATTTTGGAATGACCACATATTCGATGTTGTCAAAAATGGCAAGGTTTCCTCAAGTGATGTAAGAAATATTTTACCCCCTCTGATCTGGTAAAACATCTCTGTGCTAGTAAAACATCTCTGCACCTGCTAGATAGGATTCAAAACCGCACGATGGAACTCATAGGTGATACTGAAATCACTCAAACAATTGACACCCTCGAACAATGATGTAATGTCTTGTGTCTCACTCTGTTTTATCGCTATTTCCACCACCAGTGCTCCGTAGGAATCGCCAGTAGCATTCCGCCCCTTCAAACTTTTAACCGTAACACCCGTCTCGGTATGAATGCTCATCAGTATACCCTCAGTTCCTAAGCCGTACAACTCGCTTATGGAATTCCCTACCGGCTCCTCATTATAACCTGCAAACATTCAAAACCAATGTACATCGGTATACCTCTTTCCTTCCGAACCGAACCAGGTCTTCTGCGAAAGGCGCCCATACGGAGAAGGCACACCTTTTGGAACGTTTGTTCCATCAAACAACCGACATAAAGAGTAGGATTGATCTACTTATAGTCTGGAGAATTATGTTTGTTGTCAAGCACCATGTCTTGCCAAAGGCTCCCTTACGCTGCTAGGAAAGCCACCTAGAAAGCTTTTGAGGCGAAATGTTTAATCAAATTGATTTGCTACTTGTGATGATACTCAGATATTTGGCTCCTTTTGAGAAACAGATGGTGACGCAGTTTAACGCCAGGTAAGTCAGCCGTGTTAGCTTCATCCATCCCGTGACAAGAAATGCCTCCGTTCTGAGATCCTTGAATGAAAGTCTATTTTTAGGACACCCTTGTTCGGTAACGTCTAGTGCTTCATGTGATTTAGAGTAAACAGTTGCTCGTCATGATCCTTCAGTCGGAACAGGTACATCATCTTCATATACCTGAGCGTATACCTTAGAATAGTTTATAACTTTAATGCCAAGTAGGCTGCTAACTGGAAAGGACAAGAGTGATTGAAAACGCTGGTTCAAAGCATCCTCTAAGACGGAGCGTTTATTAACCGGCTTCTTAACATAAATTACCAACCTCGAATGGTTGTTCAGTAAAACAGCAGACTCTAAGCCATGGCATTGTAATATCCGGCACAAGATGATGAGAGATCATAATTAAAGAAATCCTTGAGTTCTAAACTTTTATTTTAATCATATTATCAATCACATTTAAGTAAAACACCATACAACTGGAAAGAGTTCCAATAGCGCCATCACAAGTACATGTCCATAAATATATAAGCTTATATAAGAGAAGGAGCATCTGAACATCGATCTGTAAAATCATATCGTCTAGAAGGAACAAACAATTAAAACGCAGCCTAAAATAGTAGTGTCTGATAATATCTCCTGTATGCGTATTTCGTTCTTGTTTAATTCTCAATCGATATGGTCTTCATTGCCTTAGCTATGTGATCTTCCAATGGTAGAGAACCATCCATCGAAGGATCACGATAGCCTTCCAAAAAGTAGCAAGTGCTATCACCAGCCTTTCCAAATTCCTTTGGCAAGCATGACGGATCACGAGGTTGTAGATCAAACTCGAATCCAGGATGCTTAATGAGCCAGCTATGGAATTAATTGAATTGGTAATTGGTTTTGTTTGAAACAGCCATAAACTTACTCCCTTGTTGTCGGACTGACGTTGATTCTACACGCCTCACTGCCGGACTCGAACTTATTGGCAATAGTGACATTATGTCCAAAGAGACAATACCTTGGCATCTTCCGACCAACAACTCCAGCCAACACAGTTCCAGTATGCAATCCAATCCTCATCTTGATTTGCTCTCCATCATGTGTTATACGTTTAGAGCATGCATCGATCATCTTCAAGGCCATCCATGCTACTTTATGAGCATCGTAGATACTAGCCCGATGTAGACCACTTGCCACACAATAGGCATCCCCAATGGTTTCGATCTTATAGACATCGAACATGTCACAGAATTCATCAAAATCTTTGTAGAGGGCTTCCAGCATACTGATTACCATGAATGGTGTTGCCCTGGAGCAAATGCTTGTGAAGCCAACAATATCGCTGAAGAGAATCGTCACATCTGGGTAAGTTTTGGAGTCGATACTAGCACCCAACCACAATCTCTCGGCAATTTCAGCCGGAAAGATCAAATGAAGTAAACTGACATTCTTCTTTCGTTCCTTGGCGACAGCAGTATTTGCTTCCTCAATGGAACTCTTTAATTTATCCATGCGTCTACGTAGTCCATCCTGAGCACGAGCTTGTTCACCGACTAGGATCACCTCGCGAGTAGCATCATGCAATGGTATATCGGATATGAAGAGTCCATTGCACGTTAGGCCGTCCAGACCGTCCAAGAACGGAGAACCGATAAAGAGCAATGAATTGGATTCGGGGCAGAAGACCATTTGTCCTTTTATCTCGAGGCCCTGAAAAAAAAAAACAAGAAACCATTTTTTTTAGAGAAGTTTTGTCGACTCAAAGTCATAGTTACCTCTGCAGGAAAGTCCTTAACATCAGGAGGTGTCTTAAGTGCGATCAAAAACGGAGTATATGTGCGCCGAACGATATCTCGGAATTTCAATGATAGCCCTTTTGGCCTTGTAAAGTTAAAGTAAGTCGAAGCTAAATAACCATTACTGTTCAGGTAGGGTTTGTATAGCTTGCTGAACCCGCGACCTAGAAAGTGTTTAAAACGTTAATAAAGCCTTCAGGGCTGAAAAACGTTTACAGATAGCTTACCCAACTGAACCAGTTCAAGATTTTCATTCATGATGAAATGCCATGGAAAAGCTTTGCAGAATGTGCTAGAGTTCATAGATAAATCAGCGGCATTCGTAGACTTATTTCTCTGCACGGATATCTTCCGAGCTGCAATTACCTCAGCTCGACGGGTAGCAGCATCGGGTACAACCGAGAAAAGATATCGATAACGACGTGAGTCCCCTTCAACTGGCTCGATTTTAATATTTACATTGAGATTGTACAGCATCCTTGTGAGGGCTTTTAATGAGCCTAGGAGTAGCCATGCAATAACTGGACGTTCTGAGGTGAAGATTAGTTCACCATCTCCTGCACAAACGAAACCCGTGTCGGTTACGTCTTCCTGAAATGATTATGAAGAAAAAGAAGATGTAAACGAATTCTATACGTAATCAAGTGAATTAGTGGACTTGTGCATATAAGGATCAGAGAAGGATCCATGTATTCTTGGCACCAAGCGGAATTAAAGTACAATACTCGGCAAAGGACTCATAAATTTTTCTTCACAACAAGAGAGAGAGAGAGCTGTTAAGCCTTCCAAGCCAGCTGCAAAATTTCAGAAGGTTCTGTAATGAGGACAAATCTGTCACCGGTTACATAGACATATGCACATATACCCTTTCATCCAGAACATTTGTTGATATCCCAAGTACCAAACATGCATTAGGGACATAGAAGTCCGAAACTGCATATAAAATGTAAGCTCACTTTGCGAAGGACCACTGCAAAGTAGAAGTCAAAATTGTGTTTAAGTAGATATGAACACCGAGAGAGAGATAGGATTGTCTGGGTAAAGGAAGTGTAATAATCCTGTATATGTTATACGAAGAACACGAGGAACGGATCCTTGAATGAAGATTTGTCAGTAGAGGCAAACTTAAGCAACCACAATGAGCTGTGAGCCAGCAAAACTGATCAGCATTCGATTTAATAAAATAGCACTAATATGGGTTCAAGCTTTTGAGAGGAGCAGATAGGTAGGTAATGGGTTATTGCGCCTGGAAATCTATAAAGTTAGACCTCCTGGTTGGAACCACTCATATAATGAAATTAATTTCAGAAGGTTCGTTAGCTGATGTCCTCCAGTGTGGTGGTGTAGTAAACAGGCTCATCTTTTTTGTGGTCACCGTTAACTCTATAGTCGTTACTTTTCTGCTTACGTCCACGTCTATAAATACAGACTAGCTGATTTGGCACTTAGAGAAACACAAGTAGATCTTCGCTCACACTTCTCATTATTCTTTTCTCAACGCGGTCTCGCCATTTACGTGCGTAGTGATGTAGCTTACCAAACTCCCTGTCCCAACAGGCATTCAATTGCATGCGGTTAAAATTCCATTTCCGTAAGCAAATTATCCACTATTGCTTTATTTACAGACGTCCCAAACTGGACAACAATTCGACATTTAACGAGTTTGATGCGATGTCTGACTCCATACAAAGGATTGTATCCCTGTATCATCATAATGGAGTCGTGATTACGAGCGCTTTTAATGTACACAATTCTGGATGCCTTCAACATTCTGAGCAGTATAACTTTCCATGCTAACTAAATATATGTAGTCTAAGATCCGGTGTAAGAAATATATACTCATCTGTTATTCAATGATGAAAGAGATTATCTGGTAGATAATACTCGTACTTAAAGAAACAAAGAAAAAAGGAGTTGCCTAGCGAAATCGCATGTCATTGCTATTAAATATTGGGTCTATAACTTAATTCGTGCGGTTTGCTAAGAGATGGCGTAACTTGTATTATTCCATTGGAACATGCGTTGGAAAGCTACTGTCATTGTACGTCAATTCAGTATATGTCATTCATTTGAAGCGTAAACAACAATAATTTTTTTTCACTCAAATGTGTCGAACTTTGTGCCTGAAAAAGTGTTTTTGCGGGGAGTTCTTCTTCATTACTTTAATATGAAGAAAACTGCTGCCGAAAGTCATCGTATTTTCGTGGAAGTTTATGGTGAACATGCGCTAGCTGAGCGAATGTGCCAAAAGTGGTTTGCACGATTTAAAAGTGGTGATTTTGGCTTGGAAGACGATGAACGTCCTGGGCAGCCAAAAAAGTTTGAAGATGAAGAACTGGAAGCATTACTCTATGAAGATTGTTGCCAAACACAAGAAGAGCTCGCAGAATCTTTGGGTGTCACTTAAGCAGCCATTTCAAAATGTTTAAAAGCAGCTGGATATATTCAAAAGCAAGGAAATTGGGTTCCACATGAACTCAAGCCGAGAGACATCGAAAGGCGGTTTTGCATGTCCAAAATGCTGCTGGAACGCCACAAAAGGAAGTCATTTTTGCATCGGATTGTTACAGGTGATGAAAAATGGATCCATTACGACAACCCCAAGTGCAAAAAATCATATGTGAAACCCGGACAACCAGCGAAATCAACGGCAAAGCCGAATATCCATGGCGCGAAGCGAATGCTCTGTATTTGGTGGGATCAGATGGGTGTGCTGTATTATGAGCTGCTAAAACCGGGTGTGAATACAATTAATCCGTTTGAAGAGAGCAGCGGCCGAAAAACGCCCGGAATATGCGACCAGACACGAGGCAATAATTTTCCATCATGACAACGTTCGGCCCCACGTTGCTATTCCGGTTAAGAACTATTTGGAAAACAGTGGATGGTAAGTCTTACCCCACCCACCTTATAGCCCAGACCTTGTCCCTTCTGACTACCATTTGTTCCGGTCGATGCAGAACTGATGTGAAATACGGTTCACATCAGAGCAGAATATCAAAAATTGGCTTGATTCATTCTTGGCTGCCAAGCCGGCGCAGTTCTTTTGGGATGGGATCCACAAATTGCCAGAAAGATGGGAAAAGTCATAGCTTCAGATGGGCAATACTTTGAATAATACTATTGCACAATTTTTTTCTTAAATAAAGATTCAAATTTTGAAAAAAAAAACACCGCACGCAATTAAGTTATATACCCAATAAAATAAATTATAATTAATTTTTTTTTTATCAACTTCCCCCATTTGTTATTCGTAAGAATCGAGCATTAGCTGAGAGAATATAACACAAGCAATCGGAAAAATATAGGTTGCCTACATGTTGTTCAGTACAACTATGAAGTTGCCAAGTGTAAACAGGTGAGCAATCGTTGTTAATATACCCTCATCTGATATTTGATGATTTTTTTTATCTAACTAAATGGTTATTTTTTTACCTATTCAACGGTATAAGGTCGCCTTAAGAAAAGTTTGTCCCATCCATGGTTGCCTAGACTTTAGATGTTAAGTTTTCAGCGCGAGAGTAGATAGTGACAGAGAAGCGTTGCGCGCGCCACTCCACATATTCTACCGCTGACAATGAAGTTTTAGATGATAATGAAGCTACGACGTCATTAACACTTCAACATCATGATGATGTTGATGAATTTAAACCACCATCCCAAAAAAGACGACGCTTCAATCAAATTTCAAGAGAGGTCTGACCATATTATCAAAAACCTAGTGCAACCATGGAATTACTTACTGTTAATTCCATTGAAGGGAAGTGCTACAGAGGTTACGATTGAAATAGATATACTATCGATAATGTCTTTGACAAGGCTTGACTCAGTACCCATGTGGTTAGGCAGGCTACAATTGCACGGTTACGACCGACAGTAGCAAAATTCAAACCGTACATTATTTGTCTCCAATCAATTCTTCGCCAACGTCGTATGCTATAGTAAATGAAATGCTCATCATAGCAAATGGATCTGCTGAAAAGTTCAATGAAAAATTAATTATTGTCACGCACGACTTAGCCATAGCTAAAATGGCGAAGCAAATCAAGCAAAATGAAAAGCCGAAATTTGACAATATATTCATTAATTTAGGGGCATTTCACATTCAGATGGCATTCTTCAAAGCTATTGGTAAATATATAGATTGCAACGGATTAGCGGACGTCTTAATGCAGGCTCAGCTCCTAGCAGGAGGTTCAACAAACAGCTTTTTAGATAGTAAGCACTTTAATCGCTGCAAACGTCTACATCCATTGACTTCAGCTGCGTTATACTTATACTTCGCGTAGAGCAGTATTTATATACGCATCATTCAAATCTTCAGATATTGGATGAACTTTTACAGATTTTGAAGGATCAAATTTCAGGTTTTGTTGGGCACCGAATTGACTTACCTACAAAGAATATTGCAAAAAACCTTTGGATGGTGAACATGGGAAGACGGCTGAATATTATCTCCAGTGCTGTGAGTTCATCAATTTGTTTCTTCGGTTTTCAAGAAGCATCCGTAGCAGTGATTTTCAGTTGTACATAGACCCTATTTACAACATGTCCGATTTGTTCTTCTCATTGAACCAGCCAACTTATGCCAGGTGGTCCATTATGTACGTAAGCTATCTTATGAAGGCGCGGAGTAGCAGACCCCTTGTGGTATCTGAATTTAGCCAAGGAGCATTTGATATCCGCCGTACCAAATCTGATTTCTCCAGATCAACTGTTGACTTAAAATTAGAAGAGACTATTAATGCTGATGCTTCTAATCAATCAGCACGACAAAGATGGGCACTTAGTCACAGCGTAAGGACTAAAATTATTTCCACCGTCAACCGTCAAAGAGCACTTGTCATGCCCTGCAGAAGATTCGAATTAAAAAGAATAACGAAAGTCTCCACATCCATCATTGAGACTATGAGAAATACACTGAATTCCTTCGGTGACAGCATCGATAAAAATGTACTGTTAAACATTTCAACAGGTAAAGCAGCCTCTCCTCAAGTTTGCGATTTTCTAATCAACGTTAAGTCGGTTGGAAATAAACAAAAATTGACTTTTATTTCGGAATGCAATTCCACTTCCGGAAGGTTTGAAAAACCGATAAAGCGTAACAGTCCGTCTGCAAAGCTCAAACCAGCAAAGATAAAAGTAAAAAGACCCTTCTTAAAATGGAACGAGACGTCTTCGACCGATTACTCGCGATTAGTAATAAAAAAGATATCAACTTAGAGCACTCTTTTTTCGTGTACTGGTGAGTTACTGAAAACGGATAAATCCAAGCTAGCCAAAATATTAAAATCTAATGTCGAAACAGTTGAGCCTATGGGGATCAATATTGAAGTAATAGACGGGTTTTACTATTTGTATGTTATCGGATCATCTATGCCGCAGACATTTGACAAGGTTGCTGAGTCCATCTTAATAAAGTACATATTATTTTTGGCAGGCACCTAACGCACAGTCTTGATAGAAGACTTTGAACGTCAAAGTCAGCAGGAGTTCGATGCACCTTATGCCATCCAAGGACTTCTTCAACCAAGACCTAGCGATTTTCTCAAAAGTCTCAAGAATTACCGTTTTAAGTGAAGCCCTAGCGCAATTCTTGGCTATTTACTGGGAAAATGATAATTTAGTATCAATTATCCAAAACAAAAAAAATTTATAACTGTTGGAGAACACTGTTTTTCTTATACCGATGTCTTTGTAATTTTACTGGTCAATATCCAAAAATTCCGCAGACTCAAATTTGGTTAGGGGGGTCTTTATCAAAGAAAAGCAATAAAAAAGATTTTGATTGCATTAACTGTACTGAGGTGGCGATGGAATTGGCTCCTACTTTATGCGTAGGTTTGCCAGCTATCCACGCATTCACGGGCTGTGATTACACAGCTGCATTTTATAATAAAGGGACAGTTAGGTCTTTTAAAATATTTTCAAGACGAACCGATTTGCAGGAAATATTTGCATCATTGGCAGACCCAGTAGATGTTATCGTTGAAGAAAAAACTGAATGTGAAAGAGTTTACTGCTCTTATTTATGGGAGCAAGGACTGTTTAAGCGTCAATGACATGAGATATCGTATGTTTCAGAAAACATACGCAACAAACAGGGACAAAGAGCTGTTTATGAAAAATATTAACGGCATCGATTCCAATCTGATCCCACCATGCTGGATCTGATTTAAACAGAACATTTTGCGCACAATCTTTGTTAATTCAATGTGGCTTCATGCGACTGATGCGTGCTGTGTCAAACTCAGTCTTGGAGATTGCGGTTGGTTTTTGGATTGCTATTTGAAACCAACGTGGTTCATAGGGGACTCAACACCCTTAAAAGTTGAGGATATACTCAGCGAATTTAATCAAAAAGAAAACGACGAAGAATAAAATTTAGATTTTGAAATACCATAGGCACTTCTGACGAGTCCGAATCAGAATAAGTTTTTTATATAGAAATTTTTCAATGAGATATTTTGAAATTAATAAATCAATGTGTAAATAAAAAAATCTATTTATCTGATAGATAAATGTGTGACTGAAAAAAATTTGTACAATTTACTCCAAACCAGTATTTTAATCGGTCGAAGACGTCTCGTTCCATTTTAAGAAGGGTCTTTTTACTTTTATCTTTGCTGGTTTGAGCTTTGCAAACGGACTGTTACGCTTTATCGGTTTTTCAAACCTTCCGGAAGTGGAATTGCATTCCGAAATAAAAGTCAATTTTTGATTATTTCCAACCGAGTTAACGTTGATTAGAAAATCGCAAACTTGAGGAGAGGCTGCTCTACCGTTTGAAATGTTGAACAGTACATTTTTATCGATGCTGTCACCGTAGGGATTCAGTGTATTTCTCATAGTCTCAATGATGCTGTGGAGACATTCGTTACTCTTTTTAATTCGAATCTTCTGCAGGGCATGACAAGTGCTCTTATGCTGTGACTAAGTGCCCATCTCTGTTGTGCTGATATGGAGTCTGCGGCAAGATTAAACGTTAATTGATTGGCGGCATCAGCATTAATGTTAAGTCAACAGTTGATCTGGAGAGATCAGATTTGGTACGGCGGATACCAAATGCTCCTTGGCTAAATTCAGATACCACAAGCGGACTGCTACTCCGCGCCTTCATAAGATAGCTTACGTACATAATGGACCACCTGGCATAAGTTGGCTGGTTCAATGAGAAGAACAAATCGGACATGTTGTAAATAGGGTCTATGTACAACTGAAAATCACTGCTACGGATGCTTCTTGAAAACCAAAGAAACAAATTGATGAACTCACAGCACTGGAGATAATATTCAGCCGCCTTCCCATGTTCACCATCCAAAGGTTTTTTGCAATATTCTTTGTAGGTAAGTCAATTCGGTGCCCAACAAAACCTGAAATTTGATCCTTCAAAATCTGTAAAAGTTCATCCAATATCTGAAGATTTGAATGATGCGTATATAAATACTGCTCTACGCGAAGTATAAGTATAACGCAGCTGAAGTCAATGGATGTAGACGTTTGCAGCGATTAAAGTGCTTACTATCTAAAAAGCTGTTTGTTGAACCTCCTGCTAGAAGCTGTGCCTGCATTAAGACGTCCGCTAATCCGTTGCAATCTATATATTTACCAATAGCTTTGAAGAATGCCATCTGAATGTGAAATGTCCCTAAATTAATGAATATATTGTCAAATTTCGGCTTTTCATTTTGGTTGATTTGCTTCGCCATTTTAGCTATGGCTAAGTCGTGCGTGACAATAATTAATTTTTCATTGAACTTTTCAGCAGATCCATTTGCTATAATGAGCATTTCATTTATTATAGCATACGACGTTGGCGAAGAATTGATTGGAGACAAATAATGTACGGTTTGAATTTTGGTACTGTCGGTCGTAACCGTGCAATTGTAGCCTGCCTAACCACATGGGTACTGAGTCAAGCCTTGTCAAAGACATTATCGATAGTACTCGTATATCTATTTCAATCGTAACCTCTGTAGCACTTTGGCATGCAACCATTCCCTCTTCAATGGAATTAACAGTAAGTAATTCCATGGTTGCACTAGGTTTTTGATTATATGATCAGAGCTCTCTTGAAATTTGATTGAAGCGTCGTCTTTTTCGGGATGGTGGTCTAAATTCATCAACATCATCAAGCAGTTCAACCTAGCAAAAAGAACAAGAAAAGCGACTGACTGGGACTCATACAAAGAAACCCTCAAAATATATAAAAAAGAACTGAGGAAGACATTCTGTGTCAAAATTACAGAAACATCGCGGCTAAGGAAAATCCCCTCTACCCATCCAAAGACGCCTAGTTGTTTGAAAAAAACTGGTGGTTTTTGGACAACTTCAAGTGATGAATCACTCAACCTGCTACTAGATAGTAGCGATTCAAACAGGACTACTGCAACCGTGACCAAAGTTTGTGGTCTGATTACAAAAGACAAACTACTTTGGGCGCTGCATAGCTTTAAAGCATACAAGTCTGCTGGACCGGACGGTATAATACCTGCGAGCTACAAAGGTCCTCAGATATTATCCTGCCTACGCTAGAGAATATCATGAGGAGCTGTGTAGAACTGATCCATATTTCACTTTCATGGAGAGAAGTCATTGTAGTTTTCATTCCCGGAGCCGGGAAATGTTCTCATGTTGTCCCAAAGGGCGTCACACCTAAAAGTACGGGTCAATAAGTCCTTTTTGAATTTCTGACCTCTTTACTGAAACAGCAACACTGCTCCTGTCAACAGGCATCTGTCAGTTGACTCCTGTCAAAATTTAAACTTGCTGCGTCAGTTAGTTTGTGTTTGACAGCTATTTTTATCAGACTACTCACTAATTTGAGGAGAAAATGGAAAAAAGTGAATTTCGTGTGCTTATTAAGCATTATTTCTTGCGAAAAAAAACCATTACCGAGACCAAGGCTAAGCTTGATAAATACTATGGGGACTCTGCACCATCGATTTCAATGGTAAAAAAGTGGTTTACTGAATTTCGTTGTGGCCGTACAAGCACTGAAGATGCCGAACGTCCTGGACGCCCAGTTGAGGTCTCTACACCCGAAACAATCGAAAAAACTCACGATATGGTGTGGGCCGACCGAAGATTGAAAGTGCGAGAGATTGTGGAAGCCGTAGGGATCTCGCCTGGCTCAGTGGTTTCAATTTTGAATGATCACTTGGGCATGAGAAAGCTTTCCGCAAGATGGGTGCCGCGTTTGCTCACAGTCGACCACAAACGCAATCGTGTAACAACTTCACAGGAAGGTTTGGCGTTGTTTAATCGCAATATGGAGGAGTTTTTGCGCCGTTTTGTAACCGTGGACGAAACATGGATCCATCACAACACACCAGAGAACAAACAACAGTCAAAACAGTGGGTTTCTAAGGGTGAATCGGCGCCAAAGAAGGCCAAGGTGGGTTTGTCAGCCAATAAAGTTATGGCGACTGTTTTTTGGGATGCACGCGGGATAATCCACATTGACTACCTTCAAAAGGGAAGAAAAATCAATGGGGAATATTATGCCAACTTATTGGACCGATTCAATGACGATTTGAAAAAAAAAACGACCTCATTTGGCCAAGAAAAAAGTTCTTTTCCACCAAGACAATGCAAGGGTGCACACATGTGCAGTTGCCATGGCAAAAATCCATGAATTGGGCTATGAATTGCTCCCTCATCCACCCTATTCTCCAGATTTGGCTCCGAGCGACTACTTCTTGTTCCCAAACCTGAAGAAATGGCTTGGTGGAAAAAGATTTGACTCCAATGATGAAGTCATCTCGCAAACAAAGGCCTATTTTGAGGACCTCGACAAATCATTTTTTTTGGAAGGGATAAAAAAATTGGAGAAGCGTTGGACAAAGTGTATAGAGCTCAAGGGAGATTACGTTGAAAAATAAAATTATTTTTTTATCAAAAAATCTGTGTTTTAATCCAATCCACGGACTTATTGACCCGCCCTCGTATCGCTACATGTAAATCAATATTAAAGCTGGATGCTAATAAAAGAACAGACGTTAGGTGGACTATTAGACCAATATGTCTAGCGACCAAACAGATCTGGCCAAAGCTGGATCGGAATCGCTCTAAGAGTCTAATCCTTCTAAATACAATAGGAAACATCTCAGCGCCATCAAATGTGTCGTCACTGGACGCTTATTGCCTTATAGGCAAACATGCAAGAAGATTTGGCGCCTTTACAAACGATTTGTGTAGAAGTTGCATAGACAAGGCGGAGCTATTAAGACCTACTCTGTACATGTCCAGCTCTCTCCGAAAGAAGAAAACTTCACTTAGGAGTTTTCTTCTACAGTGACTTAAACGATCTGAAGAATATAGATGTTAACAGTTTACTACACTTCATCATATCCTCAAATTCGTTCCATGAGTAAGATGATCACAGATCCACGTGGTATCACAATGGACCAATAGGCCTAAGTGGGTTGGTCTTCCCAACAGCTACTTTTACCTACCTACCTACCTACCTCAATAAGTCAAGTAATGTCTGAGGTCCATTTATCATATACACACATAATTTCCCACCAATTTATAATTAACTACATTATGTCTGGCATAGGGTTCTCATCTGGTCATCGCATCGTTAGATTATTTTCAACTGAAAAACAAAGATGGTGGAGTATTCAGAACTACACGAGAAGTCAACAGCAGGTTATTCTCATTTATCCAAAGGACAAATCTGGGAAATTTTGCACAGCTGGAAGTTACATAGGAAGAACGCTAACATTGTGGAGCCTTTATGTAGTTCACCTTTCAGCTGGAACAAAGCTGAGGTCTAAGAAAGATTGCATCGAAAGTACCATCGTTAATCTCCTCTATAAAAACACTTTGGATATCCTTACAAATCCACACTACATAGGCTGTAGGGAGTCCAGAGTCTAAGGAATCTACGACATAAGCGTTGAAAGTTAGACATAAATACTCGTAGTATAGCTTGGATGATAAAATACGTTTCAACTTTACCACAACAGAATTAAATGGCATTTGATTACAATCTGGGAATAATTCTTCAAAAACAGAAATCAAACTACAATGTTACTAGGAAAAGTGCAATCCCTACATTTCACCCTGCAAAAATTAAACATCGGCTTAAACTGCATTAAGGCTGGAGCCAAGCGAAATCATGGTCATTAGCACCATATGGGGAGGCTTTCATCCAAATTGAGTTTATTTAAAATGTTAATAAAAAGTGAATTTTCAGCTAACCAGAAACTCTAACCCAATACTGAGGGCCACAATGGAAATAGCTACAGGTTCGGCTTGTTAGTCCAAACAACTGACCTTCATATTTCTGAAATTGACTTAATCAATCACTTAATTCTAGACACGAATGAACAGAGACAACGCGAAGTCATTCTCAGTGAGTTCAGCTCCAGTTCCACAAATAGCTCCAAAGCATCAAGTAGCAAAAGCCGTGGCCTTCTTCTTTGAGGACCTTTGTATTCGCCAACCTCCCTTATCCATACGCTGTAGCGTCTTCCAAGCCGAAATCTCTGCAAATGCCCCGTACCTACTCGTATCTCTAAGTAGCGCTCTCTCAGTTTCGGGGGCACTCACCCGTTCCAAAGAATGGCCGGACTCGAATAACTAGTAACATAACATACTTGTACATATAGTAAAAGCAAATTCAAGCTATCAACGCCCTATGACATGTTCTGAAGCGCTCTCTATGGACAGTAGTAGGTGGATCCATCTGAGCAACTGTGAGAAATCTGAATTTGTACGGCCCCCTTACTATCCCAAATGCATAAGAAGGCTGATCAACCTCAGAAGAAGATATACCACCTGAATTTATTCAGAAAATCAAAAATACAAGTTTATTCATCTAAATATATGTACTGTCCCCTTCAAAGTAATCCCCATCGACTGCAACACAGTTATGCCAGCGCTTGATCCAATCCTCGAAATATGTTTTATATTCGGTTTTCGGTATGTCCATCAATGCTTCCAGCGATTTTTCCATTACTTCCTCTCGGCTACTGAAACGCGTTCCCCATAGTGCTTTTTTAACTCGATTGAACAGAAATAAGTCACAGGGAGCCAAATCAGGTGAATTCGGTGGCTGTTGGATGGTATTTGTTGCATTTTTCGTCAAAAAATTACGAATAATGATGGCAATGTGCGACGGTGCATTATCATGGTGCAAAATCCACGAGTTTTCTGCCCACAATTCTGGTCTTTTTCAGCGAATTGCTTCACGCAAACGTCTCATAACGCCCAAATAATATGAGTACTCTTTGTTTACTGTCTGGCCTTCTGGCAAAAACTCATGAGGCACTACACCGTTGTAATCCATGAAAACCGTGAGCATTGCCTTCTTTTTTGACTGAAAACGACGTGGTTTTTTTGGTCTCGGCTCATTTGGTGAACGCCGTTCACTTGCCTGATGTGTGGATTGCGTGTCGTACTCATAAACCCATGTCTGGTCTCCAGTAATGATCCTTTTGATGAATGTGGGATCGGATTCAGCCTCGCAAATCATCTCTTTTGCGACGCCAACGCGGTCTCTTTTTTGCATGAAATTGAGGTCTTTTGGCACAACTTTGCTGCTACACAACGGAAGCCCAAATCATTAACCAAAATGTCTTGGACGGATCCATAGGCAATGTTCAAGTCCTCCGCTATCTCTCTGATGGTTAATTTTCGGTTATTGACCAACATTTCTTTTACGAGTACTTCATCAATGTTTTCGTCGGTTTTCGATGTCGATGGTCTGCCACTGTGTTCATCATCTTCGATTGACTCACGACCACTTTTGAACCACTCGTGCCACTGTAAAACGACCGTTTTCTTTAGAGAATCGTTGCCGAAACACTTTTACAACATTTCCTACGTTCGTGCACTATTAAATCCGTTGTTTACGCAAAATTTAGTACAAGTTCGTTGTTGCAAATTTAAATCCATTTCTAAAATTGTAAAAAATCGCCAACACACACAAAAATAGATGTACTCTTGGCTACGTAACTTTTGCAAATGTCAAGCTATGACGCTAAGATTTAGAGAGAATGTCAACAATAGATGTACCAACTTAACAAAAAAACAGAACTCAAATCGGAATAATGGGAACGCCATACGGTGGTTATTCCGGGAACTTTTCGAGCTAACAAATGCAATCAGGGGACAATATGCTATTGAAAAAAATCCGCAACATGCAGCAGGAGGTATACCAAGCAAGCACGATTCGCTAGCCCGATTGCTCGATTCCAGGAATACACCCGCAGAACTGCCGTAGGTCTAGTAAGCAATCTATGATACATATTTTATATTCGCTGCATTTGCATGTCTTATTCTTTCGATCCTTCGCAGCTCGTTCTGCACGTTTGTTATGAAGTGCAAATCTCCATCCAACTTTCTTCTGACCGCAACATTTAGTCAATTGTTAACTGTGGATTTGGTATGTCAGTTCCGCATCCCATAAAGCATGTGCAATGGAATATTGCATGTCCTGTCTGGCCAAAAGGGTGAGCTATCGTGCTCGAAGCGGTAGATATTTATAGCCACCATGACCAGATAGGAACTGCGTAAGATGGTAGTTACAGCCCCCGTGTTTTCGATTTAAACACCCATCTGCCTTTTGATGTATTAGTCCAACGGGCGTGCTAAATAGTTACTGACGCTGCCTTTTCTCAATTTTAATCGTCTTGGTCTTGCTGACTCAAAATTTTTCTATTGTATATTCTGAGTGTCTCGTCTGCCATTCAAGTTGTAACAAAGGCCGCTTTGTCTGAGATGGTTCGAAAATCGCTAATTGCTCTTAGCGCGCAGAGTCTGTATGTTGACGATAGCCTCCGCTTAGACTCCTTCGTTCTTAGTGCCTCTGCCCAACCTGGGACGGCTTATAGAAGAATTGATGTTGTTGCTCTGGAAAGTGTACCCAGGTCCACCGGTAATAGGCAATATTCACGACAGAGCTGCTCGCAATTTCGAGGCTTTTTGACATATACAACACTGCAGTTTGTTGGCCAACATAACTCCCAGGTACTTAATTGTTCCTTTGGACATGAATGGTTGGGTTACCGATCTGAGAATTGGCGAATTCAAAGGTTTTCCTACCTGTTATGAGGACTGCTTCGGTTTTGTGATCGGAAAGATTCAATCCAGCGGATATATCTAAGCGATTGCTTCATTTGTGGTTGATTCCACTTCATGAATCTACTTGGCTACTGTCACGACGGCAATGTCGTTAGCGAATCCAATTATCGTTACTCTCCTGGGCAGCGTTAATGGTAAGACTCCGTCATACATACATTATATTCTATAACAGTGGTCCTAGGGCCGATACCGAATGGACCCCCACAATGATTTTGTAGTATTGTATGCCTAACTCAGCTTCCTATTGGTCCTGGTGGGTACATCCCAGCAAGTGCCCTTCTAATGGATAACCAGCTCGCAGAATTAATTTAAAGTCCGGTATAACTACTATACAGTATGCTGTTGTGCCGTAGACCATCTTTCTCCATCGATGGCCCTTTGCGATGTCGACTACTGCTAGTATGGCATCAACAGTTGAACAGTCTTTTCTGAAGCCAAATTGTTGTCTGTGAGGGCTCCTTTCTCTTCTGCTATTGCTGGCAGTCTATTATAGATCATCCTCTCGAGAATATTTCCCATGGCGTCAAAGAGGCATATTGGGTGATAGGAATATGGCTCACCAGGAGGCTTCTTTCCTTAGCAACTGCTCCAGGGTGATTAGTGGGATTTCATCTGGACTGATTTCTCTTATAATGTTGCACAAAGTGGCTGATGTTTGTAAGCAAAGGTGCTCTACTACAGATCTCCATTCTCGAGCATGTTATCGGGGGAGTCCTATAGCCTTTTAGTTTCGCCATCACAATTTTAAATACAGAACCCCATGGATATATGTCGGCTTCTTGACAGAGATTTTTGAACCATGTGGTTTTGCTTTATTTGATAGTCCTAGTTAGGTTGCGTCTCGCCAATTAAAGAGTGTCCAGCCGTTGTTGAAGGTCTGGCCTCCTTCTTGCACACTAAACTTTGCGCTGAGCCTGTAAACATTTTGCCCGGAGTGCCTCTATTCCATCGTTCCAGCAATAACACGGTGAGACCTTCCTGCTATTTGCTCGTCTAGGCATTTATGCATCGCACGCTGTTTTGGTGATAGTTGTGAGATAGGTCAAATCACTGTTTAACATCTCTTCGAAAGAATTGCTATTATCTGCTATCTATCATTCCATTTTGGCCCTGCAAGTTTTGGGAGATGGGCCGGTTTCATTTATTTGAATATTCCTCATTGACGCTTCACTGGATGTTACCTCGAATAGAGTTGGTCACAAAGGTGATGTCGACGATGGAGCCTACTCCCGCTTTCTGATAAGTGTTAGTCCTACCCACACTAACGACACTTATTGTTAGGGATATGAATGTTTCCAGTAGGATCTGTCCTCTGATGTCAGTGAGTAGGCTACACTCTGTGGTCCATACATAAAAGTCACCTCCTATAAGGACTGGGGATCTGTGGAGCGGATCGGCAGTTAGATTGCTCAGTCAGCATTAATCGGTATTAGCTGTCCGTCAAGTTTTGTCTTCCAAAGCAGCTGCAAAAATGAACCTCGTGCTTCATATCGTCTGTAGATCATGTAAGATGATTCCTTGTCGGAGTTCTTCGCTATTTGACCTTCTACTCCACATCTCCGACATGGCTTGGAGCACGATTTTAATTGTTGCTTTTGTAAGTAACAACTTTTGCGAGAAGGCTGATAGTTGCCGTTTATATTCCCCCGTACGCTTTCCTCAGCGATGGTACGTCTGCAGGCGATATACCTTCAATTTTGCTTTGCCTTTTTATATCTTCACAGATATCCTCTTTTATGGTGACCTCATCGACATTACTGAGCTCGATGGTGGTCCGCTGAGTGAGAGTCCTTACGTTTGTGCTTGTAAACTCACTTGTCTCTTTGAACTGGATTAGGAATTCTACTTTTTGTATTCTTCTGATTCTACAATAGATACAGCCCCTCCAATCGCCTCCAACTTCGCGTCTGTTTTTATACTACGGACAATCTCAGCATATGTTAGAGCGCCACTTGCCTTAGTCACAGAGGCATCAGGTTTTCCTTTAGTTTTACGGATTTTTTCTTTAGTTGGCTCTTGCTTCTCGACTTACATCTTTTTAATGGGGGTGTAGGATGAGGAATCTGTTGCGCTTCAACTTTGTCCTACATATTATGGCACACATCAGAGCGCGTTTTTATAATCGCTACTCTATAAAGATCACTAGGCTTGAGAAATTCATTAATAAATCTATAATTCCAGGAGCACCTGGGGTATTTTTGTAATGCCTCAAATAAGGACCACTTAAACCCGACATTACCTGAATGAAACGCAAATACGACATGATGACCCTGTGTTATGTATACGTCAATATGGATATCCTACTGACTGAGCGAACGAATTCAAAGGGAAGAGAAAAAATTTGCGCATTTCACACTTCTTTATTTTCGAGAGTATTTCGTAGGGTTCTCCGCGGAACTTGATTGGTGAATTGGTAAAGCCACCATACGTTGCCACGAAAATTATTTTCTCGACGCCGGAACTTGCATAACAACAAGGGTGGAATTGGATCAGTTCTTCACGTTCTGATATACTGTTCTGTCCTCACTGACGGAAGAACGAGAACTCCTTGTAGTAACTGGTGAAGTTATACAAGATAAATTGATGGTTTTACAAAAAAAAAATATTCTATTCCATAAGGACCTGCCACTGACGATAAATGCGATTATGGGTCTGCATTTTATCTGTTAAAAATCTTCCCCTTCCTGATATCATATAATGCAGTTCAAAGAGGCCTTTATCGAGCAAATGAACTCCACCCCATCCGTATCTATGTCCAAAAGCATGACTTTACATTTCAGACTTTAGGTATACTCCACAGGTGCCATAAATAGCGCAACATCGCACACAATTTAATTAAAACGGCGTTTGATGGCTATTTGACTCCAAATGTTCATGTCCTACGGTACAGGAAGAGCCTTTTGCTATTCACGCAATCTCGTAAAAAAGAAAACAACTCCAACCTACTCGTACATGCGATGGGAAGGTGACATAATTCAACCGCCCCACCAAAAATTTATAAGGTAATAAAGTCTAGAACTCACCTCTTGAAGTTTCAGCACATCATAAACTCCATCCAACGATCCCAGAAACTCCTGCAAATCCGTTCCCAAGCACTTAAATGCCCGCTCAATGATTCCAGTACAGCATGACGTTATCAGTTCTTCACCCAGCAACACCAGAATCTCACTAGCACTCGCCTCATCCATCTCCAACAGGATGTCTTGTATGTCGCCCAAGTAGTCATAGTTCGGATACGACCTCAGAACGTCCATATCGATTTTCCTAAAACACACAATCCATCATTCACTTAGACTTTGATTCGACATTTCTTTCGAGTAGCTTACAACTTGCAAATAGTTGGCCAATTGTCACTGTGTTTGTTGATGAGCGACGTTACTGCTGTGTTCAGGTCATCATTCTTCAAAATGTAAACAAAATCTATTAGAACCGTGTCACACGCCAGACTCACATCTGTCAATGCCCATACGGCACCAACCTTGGCAGTCCTTAGAAAGTTAGCAGAGCCTACTCTAACTCCCCAAAGACTCAAGGAAGTCCTTACATAGAATTGACAACAACAATAACAATAAGAACTCACCGAAGGTGCTGTCAACAGCTGTATGGCCATATGTAAGTGGGTCAATGTCAGAGCATCATCTGGTACTTCGGATAACTCATCCTCCAGTGCCCATGTATTACCCTCAGCAACGACTGAAGGTTGTCGCGTTAATGAATCCGTACGACGAAAGAAAGGACACGCCATTGTTGTTGTTGGCTTGTAACTTTTTTTGTTAAAGCACAGTCTAGAGGTAGATTTCTCTTTCCACTCGTACTCGTATCTTTTGGGTTACCTTCAATGGAAAAATGAAATACGAGTATCACTTGAGTTTGAGATAACGAAAAAATATTACATGGCATGGAGTGTGGAAAGAAAGTGGGGTAGGTAATAGAATCTACACACAGAAACTTTGAGGATACTTGGTAGGATTCCAAGTGGGAACAAGTTCACTGTGCACTCGGTATACACATGGAACGGAGGTGTAGATGGGAGGTGATTTGGTTAAATTGGAGCAGTAGATACACAATTTTCTTTCTATTTTCCCATGACCGGAAAATTTTGAGTTTGATTGAAATTTACCCGACTTTTCGCTGTCACTTGCTGAATTGATGATGATTTTTGAATTTCTGGTCAATTTCCGGTCTTGAATTTGGAAAACTCACAAACGGAAGAGGATTTGGTGAAACGCAATTTACCGTCAGATTTCGTGCGGTTCCGAGACAGATGAAAGAAAAACTTTGACTGAAAAATTTCGTTTTGCAGATTGGAAAAGTCGAATGAGTCTACTTTTAGACGCAAAATCGGGAAGCTTTTTGGTCTGCAGAAAGCTTTCGTCGATGGTATTTTCGAGAAGAGAATTGGTGGCATACTTTCGGTGCCACTGGAAGATGTTTCTCTTGTCTCTTGGAACACTTGTTGAGCTCACTCACGGGTATGCGAATGGAAGTGGAGATATGAAATCTGGGGTTAATTACAATTTGTGTAAATAATTAAATGATTCGATATTGGAGAGGGACTAAAATATTCCTTACAAAATGGATTTAAGTCGGTCAGAGATTGTGTACTAGGGAGGTTGCTATAACGACAAACCTAAAAGTCGAAAAAAAAATGAATTTAAATCGTGGCTGTCGAAGGCAGATTGTTTTCCTTGGTTCCATGCTCAACGGAATGAGTAAAAACGAGCAAAATCAGGAAGTGAATTATGGTTTTAGATCACGAATAGGAAACTGAACTATTTTTAACTGCACAGGGTGTCCCGTACCATGTTTAAGGGCGATTCCTTTAAATATTAAAAAAGAAAAAAAAAATATAGGTGATAGTCAAGTGAAAGGAATTGTCTCTTCTACGGTCAGATGTTACCTTTCAGGGTACTTCAAGGCGGGCGATCCAGTTGTAGACAAGATTCCTTGTTTGTGCCTGCTGTTGAGTTTTTGAAGGCGTAGTGAAAATCAATCCACTTCTAGAATATGGAAGTGGCCCCACGAAATCCACGTGAATCTGCTCGAATCTCGATCGTGGGAATGCAAAATTACAAACAGGAGATAATGTCTGGCAAGTGATTTTGGTCTCTTTCATGGTACACATACTTGATCCCATGCATACCAGATGGCCAGATGTACTCGGAAGCTACTAGCTTTGCTGGAGTCTTCGCACCGGGATAACTCAAGTTATCTAACGATTCAAATACTTTGCGTCTAAAGAGTTGTGGGATGAAATGTCGGGCAGTTTTTTGAGACACATCGCACAGTAAAGGTGTGACGGTGAGTTCGACAGTTGTAATTTAATGAATTGTTAAAGCGGAATTGGATTGTAAAAAGTTGTTTAATTCTACGTTACCTGCTGCTAAGTCACTGACATCTATCGGCATACCAATGGCCGCGATCCCTGACAGCGTATCTGAGACAACGTTTTCGGTACCGGCTTTGTAAATATACGATGTCAGTTGACCACTCACCAATGAAATCAAGGTATCTAAACTTCGCTGATGAGACAGTCCAGATGTCAATTTATCGATTAATCCCTTGCCCAGCGTTTCTCAGTCCAAGCGTCATGAAGGTGAACTCGAGGAGTCCGAATGGGGTAACAACCGCTGTTTTTTTGGATGTCGTGTGCGGCCACTGGAATTTGATTATTGTAAAACTGATCCACATTCCACTGTCATGGAGAGAAGTTAATTAGTTTTCATTCCCAAAACCGGAACATACTCTCATGTTGTCCCAAAGGACATCAGACCTATAAGCCTATCATCGTTCATTCTGAAAACTCTAGACCGACTGATTGATATCCATATATGAGCTAAAATTGATCCAAGACTCAATATGCCACGGCTCTGCATTCACTGACTAGCCACATCGAACGATCCCTACAATATAGAGAGCACACAATGGTCGATTTCCTAGACCTAGAGGGTGCCTTTAACAATGTGAACACATCCGACTGCGATGTCAACTCTACAGGTAGACGACTTACTCGGGGAGTTCATCAGTCTTGTGATAAATTGCAGGATTATCAACTACAAACTGGGTGGGGCCTTTCACCTCTTCTCTCGAACTTAGTGGTCTGCTGATATACCTGGAAGCGGGTGGTAGCAGGGTGATTTCCTATGCGGATGACGTTGCATTAGCCGTCTACGATAAGCATCTTAATACCTTTAAAGAATTCCTTCAGCTAAACCTGAACAGATTAACCCGTTCGACAGATCGCTGTTGGTTGGGAGTCAACCCCCATTAAACTGATCTTGTCCTTATTTCCAGGAAATATAAAACTCCAATCATAGACCCTCCCGCAATTTTCTTTAGTCTTTTCCGATACAGCGAATTGTCTGGGTCTTATTTTTGGCAGCAAACCACACTGGAAACCTAACATTCAAGACAGAGTCAGGGAAGCTACTGCAGCTTTATTCTCTTGCAAAAAAGCCATTGGGAACAAATGGGGCCTTCAACCTCGCATTACCCTCCACCTATACGGCTCGGTTATAAGACCCATACTCACCTACGAGGTATCTGTCTGGTACGCAGCCGTATACAATGCACCCAATTGCAGTAAACTAACCAACCAAAGTCCAAAGGCAACATGTCTGTGCATAGGGGGAGCCTTACGTACTACCCCCTCCGCGGCACTGGATAATCTACTTTACTTGACACCCCTCGATATTTTTAGCAGTCAAGTGGTTGCTAACGCAGCTATTCGCCTTAAAGCGACTACAAAGTGGACAAATAAACTATTTGGCGACGCTAGTATTCTTAATACACTAGGAATTCTTCTAGGGAACCTTATGTAAGCTTCCCCTCTAGATCCTTCTTGGGTAATATACTTTCATGGGCGACAAGTTAACCCATTTCTATACAGATAGATCCAGAACCGATAGCTGGGTTACTTTCTTAGATAAGCTTAATCTAAGCCTCTCTTTCCGTCTTCCATATCACTGTAGAAGTAGAAGTCCTGTCCTGGGTGAAGAAAAACGTGATATCTGCACAGGATATTCGAATCTTTTCGGATAGTCAGGCCGCTATCAAGTCTCTATGTACACTCGGTCCCACAAAATTCTAAAACCGCACTTGACTGCCGATCATCTCTCAGGGAGATGGCAGAGCAGATCAACATTCACCTGTTTTGGGTCTCGGACCATAGGCAATTGAACGGCCGATGAACTCGCTAAAATTGGAACCAATCTACATATCTTACCGGAAAAGGTAGCATCGATATACTTATGGTATGTGCAAACTAATACTAAAGCTGGATGCTAATAGAAGAACAAACCTTAGGTGGACTGTTGGACTAACAAGTCTAGCGGCTAAATAAACGTCTGAGCACTTTTATAGGTGTCATCGCTGGACCCTGTCTTATAGGTAAGCATAGGTAAGCATGCACTAAGGAAGTTCCTTCTACAATGACTTAATCGATCTAAATAATATAGTCTCCTACGCTTCGTCAGAAACTCAAATTGATCCCAAGTGTACGAGGATCATAGATCCACATGGCATCACAATGGGCCAATAGGCCTAAGTGGGTTGATTTTTCCAACAGCCACTCTACGAGGACAACTCAAAGATTACTCAAAGATCTCAGCATGCATAAATCCGCTGGTCCAGATGGTATATCTCCCCTTCTCCTGAAGAGGTGTTCTTCTACGCTGGCAAAACCACTGCGTAAGCTTTTCATTACCTTTCGGAACGTTCAATTCACGTTGTCTTGGACGATTTCAAGTCTGATATTCACAAAATAAATGCTGGTGTGCCCCAGGGCTCCGTTCTGTCTCCGACACTCTTTTTAATCTTCATTAACGATCTCTTGTCTGCTACTTCTAATCCAACTTATTCCTTTGCTGATGACAGCACTCTCTGCTTCTCATATTCGTTCCCGGACTCACGCCCCTGCTCTTCGGCTGTAGAACGTATGCTAAGCGTATGCTAAGCTCATTAAATTTCTATACCCAGCCATTATCCATGAATGGCACTTGCATCGTCGAAACCGATAAAATTTCCATTCTCGGTATGTGTATCCAACTTACGTTGGAATGACCACATATTCGATGTCGTCAAAAATGCTGCGAAATGTCTAGGTTTTCTCAAGCGATGTAAGAAATATTTTACCCCCTCTGATCTGGCCACAATATATAAGGCATTTATCCGCCCAAAATTGGAGTATAATGCCCACATCTGGTCAGGCGCTCCTAAAACATCTCTGCATCTGCTAGATAGGATTCAAAACCCTGCGATAAAACTAATTGGTTATACTAATATCAGTCAATCAATTGACACCCTCGAACATCGACGTAAACTCTCCTGTCTCACTTTGTTTTATCGCTATTTCCACCACCAGTGCTCCATTGAAATTGCCAGTAGCATTCCGCCCATTCAAACTTTCAACCGTAACACCCGTCTCGCTATGAATGCTCATCAGTATACCCTCAAGCCCATTTTCGGACGTACTCTTAAATATCGTGATTCTTTCCTAAGCCGTACAACTCGCTTATGGAATGGACTGCCCACCTCTGTGTTTCCTGGTCGTTATAACTTGCAAACATTTAAAAACAATGTACATCGGTACCTGTCTTTTCTTCCTCCCTAAATTTCCTTCGCCCGCGCTGTGTACGAACATTTTAAGGGTACAAAACCCCTTGAGCGCGCGCCGATTATAAAAAAAAAAAAAAAAACCAAGAAATTCTGTAAGGAAGCTTAACATTGAACGGCTACAATCGCAACAAACCGACAGAGTCTTGCCAAGACCGTATCCCCCAATCTCGCAACATGTCCTATACAATCAACATCAAGTGCTGAAGAGCAGTAGCATCGATGCCGAAAAGCCATCAGAAACACCACAACTAATGCGTTGGGTTTTATCCAACCACCTCTATGAAACTTATGGTTTGATGAAAAGTGCAGACTATGACCAAAAAAGCAAGAAAGAACATTGGCCTCTCCGGAGGAAAAAGAAGGAACATGTGAAATGGAACCTTGGCACCGTTTGTCCGATCTATAAGAAAGGCAACCTTCTTAACTTCAATTATAGAGGCATCAGTCTGCTTGACATCCAATATAAGATGTTATTCTGCCTTCTGAACAAATTTACCAACAATATGATTGACCCCTACTAGTGGAGCTTAAGGCCGGTAAGTTCACAATCAACTCACAAAAACTCAAAAAGTCCAAAAGCCTGTTTATCGATTTTAAGGCCGCATATGATAGCGTTCTATGGGGTCGCGTCTAGCCTTGGTATCCCTGCAACTCGTCACTCGTGGAGAACTACGCTGAAGAACGCTCGTTGCTCTGCAAAGGTCAGAAACAATTTCCCCGAGACCTTTTATGTCAAAAAAAAGGAGTTAGGCAAGCTGATGCGCCTGAGAAAATTCAGCACCAGATTCGCAATTTTCCAGAAATCTGTACTACTACTTGCCTACGCTGAAGAGATTCACTTTCGCTTCAGCGCTCCACCTAAGGCAAGTTCTTCCTTCACTTAGTTGGCTGCCGGGATGGATTCGAAGACATTGCGGTCGGTTGATGTTGTGTTCATATTCGCTCAATATGACCGGAATCAATTAATTTTAGCCCCTCTAAGCAGATGAAGGACATTGCGCAATCTTCTTCTCCGAAAATTCGTTTATGCAGACGGGACTGAAAATCAAACGAACAACTTATTTTTGGAAGTATCTAAGATTTTTCTTGGTCCGGTTAGGGATATTATGGTCTTGTACAGTGCATTCTTGGTTGTCCACAAGAGGGGCTTACTTCTCAGTTGACTTCTAAGTTCAAAAAATAACGCCCAGATAGGAACGGATTAACTGTTAACTGGACAAAGCGAAAAAAGTCCAACGACATTCGGATCTGCACATGGAATGTTCGAATCTGGAAAAGAAAACGCGCAGCCGAACAACTATAAATGGGTCGGACAAAAGGGGAATGAAAAACTGTGACGAGAAAGATATCACGAATCTATAGACTAATCGCTTTAATAACAATCTGCGCCTTCCGGACCGTCTCAAAAGAAGAGACGGGGGTTTTAGCTGATATAATGGCCGAAGAAATGAGACGCGTACACACGAGAATATGTTCTTGTCCAGCCAACGGATCAATTGCCGAGATCCATAAGGAGAAAAGGGATGTCTCAGTTCAAAAGTGGCAGAATTGATGGACATTACTACCAAAGGAAGTTGCCCACGCCGACTTGTCCCCAATATAGAACATTAGATAAACTAAAAGGGGAACTAAACTTCAACATCACAGAGTTTCTAACCGGTCATGGTGTGTTCAGAAAATGCCGGCACAAATGTGGTCATCCTGTCCAAACCAGGAAGACGATGCAAACCACGCAATTTTCCACTGCACACGTTTCAGGTAGCAACTTTTCACATGCCAGCACTATGTGGCCGAGCCAATGGAATCAACGGATTTTTGGCTTTCCGTAGTATGTCCATATCTTTGTATAGCTCATAGAGTTCGCGATTGCGTCTTCTTCTCCATACGCCCTCCTCACAGACAGGTCCAAATATTCGACGAAGGATTTTTCTTTCAAAAGAATCTAAAACTTGTTCCACTGCCTTACTTATCGTCCAACTTTTGCCTCCGTAAAGCAGGACGGGCAAGATTAACGCTTTGTAGAGCATGATTTTGACTCTTTGCAATAGGAGTTTTGACCCAATACGGTTTCAGACTTTCACCCAGTACACTGGATAGGATCTTATAGTCAACATTAAGTAGGGATATGCCTCGATAGTTGTTATAGGAGATATGATCGCTCTTCTTGTAAATGGGACAGATAGAGCTGGTGTTCCAGTCGTCGGACATGCTTTCGTCCTCCCATGCTTTGCAAATGATCTGGTGCATGCTCCTTATGCGTACATTGTCTCCGGCTTTGAGGAGCTCAGATGGCAGGCCATCCGAGCCAGCGGATTTGTTGTTCTTCAGCTTTTGTATAGCTCCTAAGCTGTGCGGGAGAACTAATTCTTCGGCTGGAGATGTGTTCTCTGCTTGCCCTATCACTTTCTTTTGGTCATGTTCATTATGCAACTTTTGGAAGTGTTCCTTAAATACATCCACAATCCACAATGACGAGATTACCTTCGCAATTTCGAAGTGCTTGGAGACCCGTTTTAAAGGCATTGGCTAGGTTTTTGGCCTTTTTAAAAGAGCTACTGGTGTCTTTCCTTCTTTAACAATCTTCGATATTCGTGAGCTGGGAGACTGCAAAGGCTCCGCAGTAGTCTATCCTCCTCCTTTCTTCTGGACCTGTACCCATCCCACGCTGATCTGCTGACGCATTGCAGCGTTTTCCTTTATGCCACATCTATTGCCTTCTTTTTTTGCACACATTCATCATCATACCACTAATTTCTTTTCTGGAGTACTTGGTAGCCTAAAGGGTTTTCGGACACCTCCTTGATGGAAGTGCAGCAATATGACCACGTGCTGTTGACGTCTGTAGTCTCTGGATATTTCTGGTGCGCGTAGGCGTCCAATGTTGAACCTGCTTTTTGGATGTAGTTGCAGCTTTTTTTCATTTGACAATAGTCGAGCTCTGAATCGAGCTGCTACCAGGTAATGGTAAGGGTCGACGTTTGCTCCTCTGAATGTTTTAACGTCCAAACTAATAGAGCTAAGACGACTCGAGCTTCAATACATACTTGCCCACACGGACCTAAGAAGCCAGCATTATGACGAGAACTTGATTAATAATCGACTAGCAAGCCCATGATTTCTAGCCAAAGGCTACTCCCCTGCCCCACGAAGTTACGATTTACGGCGCTTCCGCGAGGCGAAGAGGGGACGTTGTTTCTTTGCGGAAGTAAGGTTTAGTGATTAAGAGTCTCACACTAGCAGGGATATGTAGCTTCCAACAAACAAAAACGTTTTTCACTGCGGCGTTCGATGCTCTCAAGAGAAAAGCTGCTGATTAACATATTTTTGCATTTATCGCAAGGTGATCCTTCATCCGTTGGCACACTTTCGGATCCCGTAGCCGGTCGGTATTATGCCTGTGTTCGGTAAGTAAGATGGATCGGTTGATGTTAACAAATACAGTACAAAGGCGTATGGTACTCGTATCAGCCATTTAATGGTATCCTTCTATTCCGATGACGCCTCTATGTTTCAAAAGCGGCTGCTGATAATAAAATGATCGATCTGGTTCGATTTACGTTGTCGATCAGAAGAGATGTTGTGGAAATCCTTGTGGTCAAACAATGTGCCTTCAGTGACCACTGGTGTTATCATTGTCTACATTCGCGTCTACAGGGTGAATGACTCGAACTCCAACTTTTTAAAATGCTATCATTTTTTTATTTTTTGATAAATTTGTTTGTGCCAAAGCAAAAAATATTGAAAAATACATCAATTTTCGAATTGTATCAGTAGTTTTCAATATGTCCACATTTGGCGAGAATAATGGCCTTGAGACGGCCGAAGAAAGCATCGCACGCTGCACGCAAGTGGCTCTGCGGTATTTTGGCCCATACCCAGCGAAGTGCTTATTTGAGGTGGTCCAAGCTTTGGTATTTTTTAGTGCCAACCTTCGCCTTCAAAATACCCCAAACAGAGAAATCCAACGGATTTGCATCCGGAGAATTTGCAATCCATTGTGTCGAAGAAATGAAGTGTGGAACATTGGTTGACGCTCGCTTGTTGTAATGTCCACGGTCTCCGACCGAAATGATTGTTTGCCCAAGGCTTCAATACTGCCTCTAAGATAGTTTCACGGTATACGATCGCATTAATTTTGACGCCACGGTCCAAAAATACGAGAGCGACCATCGGCGGTTATGGCGGCCCAAACCATCACCATCGGTGCTGCCTGATTTCTGGTGGCCGTTCGAAGATGTAAATTTTCGAAGGACCTCTCTGGCAAGTAAACTCGGTCACTTTGTTTGTTGACATATTGCTCGATAACAAATGACGACTCATTGGAAAAAAACAAATTCGGCAACTCACCACTTTCGTGCAAGCGTAGCAACTCCTTCGCTCTTTCGACTCTAACCTTTTTTCTGTTGCGGTGTAAGATCGTGTGCTTTTTGGAACTTCAATGGCTTGAGCCCAAGCTGATTTTTCAGTATGTGTTGCATCCGTTCCAACGATATGTTGAGCTCACGAGCCATTTTTCTTTCACTTCGGATTTCGCTCAATTCGAGCCTTCACTTTCCGAACCATTTCTGCCGATGTTGCTGTTTTTTTATGACCACCTCCATGGCGTTTTGCAACGCTGCCAGTATCACGGTAACGAGCTATGGTTCGAGGCACAAATGATTTATTCACGGTGAGGTGCTGGAGGGCTCTAACGATAGCTACTTGTAGTTTTCCAGCCAAATATAAAGCAATCACACTATCACGTTTGAATTCCATCGCGGATAAAAATTTTTCAACACAACTGAGACGCAAATCGTTTAAAAGGCTTGTAAATATTAAAATTATCTGTCATGTGTCACTGTCATAAACGGTTTGGAAATTATAGCAGTCTGAAGTTGGTTTCAGTTCGAGTCATTCAGGGTGTATATCTCCCATCTCGATAACGATATCTCCATTCAGAATTGAGTTAGTGACATCGGAATGTTCTCGATCTTACCCCTAAACCTCGCCATCAATATCCGGTCACAATAAGGTGAATAGATTTATGTAAGGCTGTTTGTAATTTTATGTATAAGTAAAAGCCTTACCACACATTCGAGAGTGGTGTTCATTGCTGAAGAGCTGAAGAGCTGAATTTCCAGAAATTTGAGTTGACAGCCATCGGTATCAGACGCAAGTATTTCACTTTTCCGCAGCAAGGGCGTTGAAGTGGGACTTACTTATCCTATTGTGGTGTTCGTCTCCGTAGACATCATCTCATTTTTGAGCACACCAGCATTCATTGGTCGTCGACGAGTTCTACTCGTACTACAAATGGTTTGCCAGCCCTCAAAAAATGCTAGAAAAATCTAAATCTCATACATCTATCTGAAACCTCTTAACATGTCTGTTCAAACAGCTTTATAAAGCTGGAGTTCCCTCCATTTCCAAAGCTTTTAGCGGTCACTTCTCCCTTAAATGTCTCTTAACGTTTTCTCTTTGCTCCAATTCGTTCTACTATATAATAGATACATTTAATTCATTCTTAAAGTTTCATTAATATGATTTCAAAGGAACGCGTTCTAAGCTTATCTTTGCACATTAATTCATAACAGTCCAGTCATATCTGATTAAGGTGAATGTATCTACGAGAATGCTGGCCGTACGAATGCAAATAAATGCTTGTAAATTTGTAAGTTCTGTATACATACGAGTATGTATATACACGTATAACGTGTGGTACTAAGTCTGTCGGAGTATGTTTTGCTTGGGTGAGTTTACTAGGTGCAAGTGCACTTGCCGTAGTCATAGTTGGTTTTATATAGCGAGTGGTAGAAGTATTAGGCTTAGTGTTCCATGGTTTTCAGTCGTTGGGGCTTCTTAATTTTTTATACCAATATCTATGAGTGTACGAGTTCATTCATACATAAATACGTAATTTAGCGAACCGAATGCAAAAGACAGTAGGCGGAAGTGACGGGACGCTAAAGAAGCCAGAAGTATCTACGAACAGGTGCTATTTGTATACACTCGTTCGTTCGACATATGAAAAAATTGCAGGATTAAATATTTAGTTTCACTTTAAGTTGCAGAAGGTAATAACGTCGTTCCTCATAGAGTTTAACAATTCTGTGACACTGTAGTAAAACTTTAATCCAATCAAAGTTAATTGAGTCATAAAGGTGTTTGTATATGGAAAGTGATGCAGTAATTAACCTTTTTACCTAGAAAAATTGGAGTAATTGCTGAGATTTCGAAATCGGTAAAAAGCCACAAAAACAAGATTCAAGCTTCGTAGTGCCATACTCATAATTGCTTCGGAGATACCTTGTATGGTAGTAATGATAATAACCTTTTCAATAACATAAATTTAGGTTGTTGACACTGACGATTCTCTATGTATTCCTTTGAATAGTGGTGAAATATTATATAAAAGGTGTTTTTTTAGAGATTTGGTTTTTAAACTGGTAACACTGTTTTTCCTAAGATTGTCAATTTGACAGTTGAAAGTTGATTTGTGTTTAGTACGTTTTGCCAGTTTACGAAGAATAGATTAACTCCAGAACAATGTACGTCCATTTTACGGTCGACATAATCGTCCATCTGAGCAAGTTATTCGAAATACGATGAATCGTTTTCGCACCACGTACATTCTAGCGGATAATACGCATCTCCAAAGACGACAAACAGTGCGAAAAGAAGAAATTATTGGCGTTGTGGAGCGCAGTGTTAAGGAGAATCCGAATGAGTCGATTCGCCCTGGTGCACAGCAATTGGAGCTATGCCCATCTACTTTGAGGAAAATTTTACGGAAAGATCTTAGCTTAAAAGCCTGAAAGATCCAGCTGTGCAAGGGTTGAAACCGCGTGACCATTATACGCGTCGGAGGCTCGGTGAATGGGCCGAAAACATTTTGTTCTCCGATGGGACCCATTTTTGGTTAAGCAAAATTGCCGAATTTGGAGTGGAGAAAACCCAGAAGCCTTTGTCGAGACGCCTTTATAACCATCAAAACTCACTATTTGGTGTGCTTTATGGGCTGGTGGAATCATCGGCCCATATTTATTTAAAGACGATGCCGGCAAGAATTTACCATCAATGGGGAGCGCTTCTGATTTCTTCGTTCCTCAATTGAATGGCATTGACGTGACAGAGCTTTGGTTTCAACAAGATGGTGCAACAAATCACACGGTGCGCGACACCATCAAATTAATGCCAGAAACATTTGCTGAGCGCATAATTTCGCGTATTGGACCAGTAAACTGGCCTCCACGATCCTGTGATCTCACGCCTTGAGGCTTACTTTCTTTGGGGGTATGTGAAGTCACTAGTCTATGCCGATAAACCAGAGACGTTGAACGAATTGTAAGTCAATAGTCGCCGTGTTATTGCTGATATACGGCCCCAATTGCTCGATAGACTTGTCGAAAATTAGACTTCACGATTACGCATCATTCGAACTAGCCGTGGCACGAATGTACCCGATATCATATTTAAACACTAGTGGCATAAAATTGTCTATTAAATAACACTAACACGGTAGACATTAATATTAGCTTCAAGTATTTTATTTCATATTGAGTTTGTATACCTCTAAAAAAGGCCACCCTTTATAACTGCGATTAAAACGCCTGCTCATAATGCCAAGTAAGAGCCCTTATTTGATGATCTCTAGTTTACAAATTAAGTGGTGAGCGCACTCTAGAGGCCGTAAAAAGGAAGAATATAAAATAAATCGAGTTTACAAAGGTAGAAGTTTATTGTACATATGATTGACTGTAAAACATAATTTATTTAAACATGTCGGCTGTGCAGTGTTTCTCAGATTACCTCCCTTTTTTCGAAGGGTTTAAGGCCGCACCAACAGCTCCTGTAAATTTCCAATTATGATGAGTCAAACAATTTTTTTTTTCCTGTACATACCAAAGCTAGAGAAGTACATAGAAATGGCGCACTCCCAAAGTCAAACTTGCAAAATTCGCAGAAAAATCGCCAGCAAATTGTCAATAACAAATAAACTATGCCATCAAAAAAAAAGTCCTACGTACTTATTTAGACAATATATTTCTAAAGATCTAGTTAAAATTTGAAGTAAATTGGTTGAAAATTGTTCAAGTTATGAGGACCAACTTGAAAAACGCAGTTTTGAGATAAACGCGTTTAAAATTTTAAGTTATAAAAAGTCATGAAAAATTTTGCAATACCTTTAACCCGCATGCCTGCACCATATGATTGGCCTTCTAGATTAGTGTCCTGCTCTTCCATTTCTTTTCTATTGGATTTTAATGCGATCCTCCACTCTTTTGTAGCTTCAGACAGCGATCTTTCTGCAAGCTTTATGGGCTCTTTATCAATCTCCAAGCACATTTCGTAGCTTGATAGCTTCATACACTTAAATTGGAAGAGCTGGCTTATGTTTATACTCAGCAAAACTATTTGTGTGTTTAGCCTTTTAACATGAGCACCATGAATCCTCTCCGATCTGACATTTATCGTGCTGCTGTTTTGCATCAGTAGATAATTTATGATCGAGTGTAGCTCTTATACTGTTTCTCATGTTTTCAACTGAATCACAGTTTCTACGAATGGCTAATCCATAATAAATAGAGAGTTCGTCTATTAGTTTTCCCATCAATTTGCCCCTTCCACCGGGACCTTTTGCATTCTTTTTCAAATTACGTAGGCAGGTACCCATTCGCTTTTGAACGTGATCTACACACTCTTTCTTGAGTACTGTGACATTTTCATATGGCTTAGCATCAGTAACACCTTTTTCTCTTTCTTATGATTTTAGAAAGCCACTTTACTAAATATTCCTACATTCAAATCCAAAGCTATTCTTGCTACAATGCCATCCACCCCGCTGATAAGGCGAGGGGAGGCTCATCAATTTTCATCAAAGAAAGCATAAACCACCATGAGAGCATAAAAATAGAAAATGAATACTTATATACAAGTGTTAGGAATATCTACTGAATTACAACAATTGATATTGGGTCTATAACTTCGTGCGGTTTGCTAAGAGATGGCGTAACTTGTATTATTCCATTGAACATGCGTTGGAAAGCTACTGTCATTGTACGTCATTTCAGTATATGTCATTCATTTGAAGCGTAAACAACAATAATTTTTTTTCATTCGAATATGTCGAACTTTGTGCCTGAAAAAGTGTTTTTGCGGGGAGTTCTTCTTCATTGCTTTAATATGAAGAAAACTGCTGCCGAAAGTCATCGTATTTTGGTGGAAGTTTATGGTGAACATGCGCTAGCTGAGCGAACGTGCCAAACTAGTTTGCACGATTTAAAAGTGGTGATTTTTGCTTGGAAGACGATGAACGTGCTGGGCAGCCAAAAAAGTTTGAAGATGAAGAACCTTACCATTACTCTATGAAGATTGTTGCCAAACACAAGAAGAGCTCGCAGAATCTTTGGGTGTAACTCTAGCAGCCATTTCAAAACGTTTAAAAGCAGCTGGATATATTCAAAAGCAAGGAAATTGGGTTCCACATGAACTCAAGCCGAGAGACGTCGAAAGGCGGTTTTGCATGTCCGAAATGCTGCTGGAACGCCACAAAAGGAAGTCATTTTTGCATCGGATTGTTACTGGTGATGAAAAATGGATCCATTACGACAACCCCAAGCGCAAGAAATCATATGTGAAACCCGGCCAACCAGCCAATCAGCCAAATCAACGGCAAAGCCGAATATCCATGGCGCGAAGGTAATGCTCTGTATTTGGTGGGATTAGATGGGTGTGAGCTGCTAAAATCGGGTGTGAATACAATTAATCCGTTTGAAGAGAGCAGTGGCCGAAAAACGCCCGGAATATGCGACCAGACACGAGGCAATAATTTTCCATCATCACAGCGCTCAGCCCCACGTTGCTCTTCCGGTTAAGAACTATTTGGAAAACAGTGGATGGGAAGTCTTACCCCACATCAGCAATCTATTGTCCACCACATTATAAACTCAAAAAGAAGGAATATCGGGAGGAAACGTTAGGTAAGAACTTTATAAGTGGAGGTGATTACAATGCGAAAAATACATTCTGGGGTTCCAGACTAACAACCAGAAAAGTTAGGGAGCTTCTTGCAGCTGGATAAGAATTCAAATGCGATTTCCACTCTGGTTATCTGGCCAGTTGATAATAACAAGATTCCTGATATCGTAGACTTCTTCATTATCAAAGGCATATCCAAAAACTACATACACTTAGAGAATGAAGCAGGGCTATCATCGAATCACACCCCTGTAATAATGACACTAAGCGCCTCTATCATAGAAAAACCAGACTCAGTAAGTATAACCGAAAAAGACAAAGAATATTCATTGTGGAACGCATCAAAAGCAATAAAAATACCAATAAAGCAAAACCCGCCATTAAATAAGGAAGATAATACAATAAATGGGCAAGAAGCGCGTCTGAAAAAACTGAACTATTTGCAAACTACCTTGAAGATTAATTTCACTTCCGAGACAAATGATGGAAGAAAATTCTTCACCCATAATAAAAAACGAAAAACTCGATATTCAAGTAGTTAGCCGAGCGGAACTAAAAGAGACCATCCAGAAGGAAATTAAAGCTAAAAGAAGCTCAGGATACGATCTGATAACTGGAGAGATACTCAAAGAACTACCTGAGAAAGCTATTAGAAAACTTCAACATATCTCCAATGCAACTTTTCGCCTGAAATATGTACCAAGACAATGGAAGTTAGCAGAAGTCATTATGATTGTTAGACCAGGACAACCACCAACTGACAAAAAATCATATCGACCCATATCTCTGCTCACTACAATGACAAAACTATTTGACGAAATCCTACTGAGACGCCTTCAACCAACTATTACTGAAAGAAATCTGATCCCAACTCACCAATTTGGTTTCAGATATATACCCACAACTCTTGAACAAGTACATCGGTTGACAAATGTAATAGAAAATGTACTAAATCATAAAAAAATCTGCTCGGCTGTGTTTCTAGATGTGCAACAATCCTTTTTTTTTACCTAAGTCTAAAGTCTTACTTAACTGATAGGCTTTTTCGTGTGTAGTATGGAAATAAATACTACACTATGCAAAATAAGAGCCGGAGTCCTCCAGGGTACTGTGCTTGGCTCGGTCATGTATCCAACGTTCACAAACGAGCTCCCAACTCCAACAACTGCTAAAACAGCTACGTTTGCTGAAGACACGACTATTTTATCGACCGGATGGAACTCCACAGAGTCCACCTCAAAGTTGCAAAACGCCACAGACGAAGTATTAGAGTGGACAAAGAAGTGGAACATAAAATTAAACGAATCTAAGTCGGCTCACATTAACTTCACTAACAAATTAATTACTAATCCACCTCTCTACATAAATTCTAATGAGGTTCCATATGCAAATACAGTTTAATATCTAGGTATGACGATAGCATATTAAAAAAAAAAGAGAAAAGCTGAACATGAAATACAGAAACATGTAACATATTGGCTTATTGGTAACAAATCGTAGCTATCCATACGAAATTAGCTGCTTATTTATCTTCAAATGCTAAGATCAGTGTGGACATATGAAATACAGCTCTGGGACTGTACCAAGAAAACGAACTTAAAGGTTATACAAAGGTCCCAAAATAAGGTTCTAAGCTCCATCGTAAATGCACCATGGTTACATATGTAACGAAAATATCCACAGGGACCTGAATGTTAAACAAGGATCCGAAGAAGTAACATCGTCAACGACTACACCAGCATGAAAACCGTGAAATCCAAAGCCTAGTGAACTTGCCGAGGCCCAGACGACTCCAGAGAGCATTTTATTTAACAATCAAGGGTAAAACCATTGGGGTTTACTCTCTTTTCAACCAAGCTATGTACTATGAAATGTAAATTGCTAGATGGGACTTTATCTCAGTTGTGCTAACCAATAAAAAAAAAAAAAACAGCAATATAATGGGTGTATTTTACCTGGTGCAAAGCTTCGGATCGCTGAAACATCTCAACAACCGTATATTCTTCCGTGTCTTCTTTATTCTTCCATTACTCACACGCCTTACAGTATCTTTATTTCACTGCGCAATCTATAATTTGTGAACTTAATTGCCAATAATAGTCGCTAAGCCAAACAAGGACTTACGTCCTTAACCACGTGCCCCACATTTTCTCCTTTTTCAATAGGAATAGTTGTCTTATCTTTCATTGCTTTCATCATACCGGTTTTGCAAACTAGTTTAGTTGCAGTTGAAATTCTTTTGACATCCTTATCATAGAAAGAATGAAAGTTGGGTCGAGGTAATTCCATGAATGCACAAAACTTTTTTATTCCGTGCAAACCAATTCCTAGTAGCCGCAGGGAAATTATAATTCTACGGTTTATAACCCTTTTCAATAAATGGACTACTGTATCTCAGTCTGTACACATTTCTCACAGGACACTACTATTTTGAATACCAAGCCCCGCTTACCACTTTCCGTAAATTTCACATGCGCTGTGCACATTTTACAAACGACAACGTTTGAAATAGCTGAAAAAACTGCAATAAATGTACTAGCATTCATTTCACTTGGTGCCTCTAACTAGTGTCGATTCATCGGACTTCTTCCAGATATTTTCGGTCTCTTGCTCTATGTACTTGTGTCTTTTATAGTTCTTAGCACAATTATCGATAACAACAGACGTTCCTCAAATAGCGTCCTTCCCGAATGTTTCACTTACGAAACTGACCGAAACCGACGTTTCTAAAGACGAAACAAGCAATAGTCTGAACCCGTGGCAAATAGCTTCAGAAACATCTGCCGTATACCAACTCTAGTCCCCTAAAATGCCGTCCCTTGTTTTGCCGCTTACTTGGCGGCCTTGTACTTCGAGATATTTCCCGGCCATAATCTTTTGGGATATAATTTTTTAGGCCCTAAGGGACCATTGAAAGCAATAAAAATAAAAGTCGGCTTTTTGAAAATCCTAGAGTCGCTTAACCCCTTAAATTAAATATTTGACACATAAAGCCCACTTGAACTTGATCCTTGAACGCTTGGCTTCAAAACATCTTATCTTTTCAAAAAAAACTTCAAAGAAAGAAAAGGTGTATGCTAATAACCCAAGAACAATTTCTGCACTAAAAGGCGAGATTTGACGCGACATTAAAGAAATTAAGCCGACACTATGCCAAAATGTCATCGAAAATTTCATCAAAAGAGCCAGCGTGTCCCATCAGTCACGAGGCGGCCATTTATCGAATATTGTGCTCCTCCATGTCTACACTCTGTATTAAAATAAAAACATCAGAACCTTTTCAAAGAACTCAAAATAGACGGTCTCAGTGGGGCAGCCTTTAGTTAAAGTGTTGCAAAAGTAGTAATTAATCGGTTCCCTGTTTTTCTTTATTTTACAGGGTCGTCCTTACATTTAACGAAACGAAAATAAAAAATTAGGATTATGTGACCAGAACTTGGATAACAGACATTGAAGTTTGTCATTTTTGCTAAAAAAAAAATGAAGGGCCGACTTTGTCGCCACTTCTGACAGACTATAATGAGGCTGGTTAACACTTTCCCCACAATAACAAGATGCCTTTTTCATCAAGGTTTTACAACTCGTTCGCAGAAATCGAATGTTGCTGTAGGTAATACTGTAAAAGTCAACCCCTCCATTTCGACAAGCAGCTTATCTTATCAATGTGGCAGACAGTCACAGCTGACAATTCTTTATGTGCTTATTTCCATACAGAGATCAAATACTTAAATTTTGAGATATGGCAATACCGGTGTAGATATGTCATATCTGACATCAGCGTCATATATTTGCCAGAACGTTTTGTCATGAACATTTTCGTGCAACGATTTCGACACACTGAAATCTTCGACTTTTGGTCATGAAGCGCCATTCCGGGCCACCGTCTTTCGCTCCAGAATGAATTTCTTGAAGATCATTCAAAATCTGTTGTTGTACCAGAAAACAACTGATATTGAAAGATCGTCATGTGACTTATCGTGAAATTGAAAAAGTCTCCTGTCGATCGGTCCAAAGAAATGTTGAAAATTTAATCGCGGTTCTTGCTTCAAAACACGTCTATAAGATCATAACAGGCCACGAATCATGGTATGCATATGAGCCCGAAGTTCAACATCAGTCGATTGTATGGGTCTTTCAAAACAAGGCAAATCCAACAAAAGTTATTAGCACACGAAGCACTTCGAGGCAAATGGTCCTCTGTTTCTTCGGAAAAACCGATCATGTCACCACCATGGCATTAGAGAAAGGTAGAGCGGTCAATTTGGAATTGTACACAACTATTTGTTTGCCCGAAATCTTTGAATAAATAAGGAAAAGCAACCGCCGAACACTGCTGATTCTCCACCACAGCAACGCGAGCTCTCACAGGCCTACTCTGGATCATACAGCCCAGACTTGTACTTAATGACTTCAACATTTTTCGACGTCTGAAGAAGCGGTTGATGCGTTTCAAAAGCATGTTTTGGAGTTATCTTTGCTCAGAGTGTTTCGAAAATTGGCTGAAACGAATGCAAAGGTATATTCATCTTCATGGAATCGATTTTGAGAAACAACAAAGCCATTTTCGATGATAAGTATTCGTAGGCCAGTCTGGTCAAACTTTCTCTTGCCATTTTAGCCTACGTGAGTAAGGGTTTACTCATGCTGTTACCGGCGACCACCACTGGGAGATAAGGCAGGCATTTGGTTATGAACATTGTTATGCTGCTGGTCCATCGGGAAATTAGCAGTTTCCCGATCAATCGCTAAGGTCCTCAACCGGACTTACTTACTTACTTACTTAGGCAGCGCTACAGCCCGGGGTTGACCTGGGCCTCAACGTATAAGCCTCTCCAATTAGCGCGGATTTTGGCTAACTGCCTCCAGTTGTGCACTCCAATTTTTCTCTCAACACGACCAAAGATATCTTCATCCGCTTTAGAAAGGGTCCATGCATCAGAACCATAGAGCGTAACTGGGATTACAAGGATGTTATAGAGAGTTTTCTTGGTTGTTCGAGAGAGGTCCTAACTACATAGTTGCCTTCTCAGCCCAAAGAAACAGCGATAGGTAAGCGTTATTCTTCGTTTGATTTCTGAAGAGATGTAGTTTTCAGACGTGAGAGCAGAGCCAAGGTAGACAAAGTCCCTTACTAATTTAAAGTTATAGCTGTCGATTTCGACATTCTAACCGATTCATCGATGTTGGTTGAATTCTTGTTAGCAGCATATACTTCATTTTGCTCTCGTTGATCCCTAGACCTAGTTTTGCCGCTTCTGTTCCAGTGACATCTCGCTGTGTTCAGCCAATGATATCCATATCGTCGGCGTATGCAAGTAATTGAACAGACTTTTGAAAGATCATACCTCGTGTGTTGGCTTGTAAGTTTTGCACCATTCTTTCAAGTATGATGTTGAAGAAGTCACTTAACAGCGCGTCGCCTTGCCTAATTCCTTTCTTGACATCAAAGGTCTCTGTTAGGTCGTTACCGACCTTGATCCAGCAGCGAGCTTTCTCCATCGTCATCCTGCACAAACGGGATGCCAACACTAGACATGGCTCTATATAGCACGTCTCTGTAGATGCTGTCATATGTGGCTTTAAAATCGTTAAAAGGTGGTGAATGTCGATCTGAACCTTTTGGGTTTTCTCCTGGAAGTGAATATTTGGTCAATTATGGACTTACCGGACCTAAAGCCACACTGATAGGGTCCATTCAGATCGTTGATAAATGGTTTCAGGCGCTCACACAATACGGCAGACAAGATCTTATATGCGATGTATATGATACTCGTATCCCTATAGTTGGTGCAGTTATAGAGGGTGTCCTTTCTTGTGAACCGGACAAATGATGCTGAGGTTCATTCATCAGGCATATATTCATCCGACCAAATCTTGGAAATAAGTTGGTGTATCCTCATTTCCAATTCACCTCCTGCGGCCTTAAATAGTTAGGAGGGTAGTCCGGGCCAGCTCTGTTCGACTTCAGTTTAGTCGGGTGGACGGAATTCTTGACTTTCATCAATATTTAATAGTTGACTCTGCCTGACAGCGGAATTTGTGTCGTCTTCGAGGTCCAGCAGTCTGCAGAAATGGTTTTTCCATATCCTCAGCACCGACTGCGACTCTACTACAAGGTTTCCTTGTTCATCTCTACAGGTTTCCGTTCGGGTCTTAATACCCTGACACGTTCTTCTTACCTTTTGGTAAAACTTCCGAACATTATTTCTGGAGTAGCACCTCCCATTTCCTCAATCGCGCAATTCTCATGCTCTTTCTTTTTTCTCCGGAGAAGCCGTTGTTCTTCCCTCCTCTTTTGACCGTAGAGCTCACGAGCCGCTTCTTTCCTTTTGTGCTGCGCCGCTTTGTACGCATGTAGTTTTGCTGCATGTGATTGCCGGCACTCTTCATCAAACCAGGGGTTGAGGAATCTAAAAACCTTGTGAATGAGATGAGGAAACCGCGTGCTTGCTATAGTAACGTTACGTCTCGCCACGAAATCGATTAGCCTAAATCCGTTTCTAGACGTTGTGACATGTAGGCTATATCTTCAGATTGTGCTGCTAAAGATGTCCTCCTTTCCAGTTTTGGCATTAAAGTCGCCCAGCACAATAAGGCGTTTACTCACTTGCCGAAAGCTCAAAACTTTTTGCCTAAGTCAGCTGCTTACAACAAATTCGCATCCAAATAGATGCTGCTTATGTTCCCTATAGCAATCACTGTAGTAAACATCATAGTTTTTCATCTTTCTTTTGGCCGGCCCATCCCACCGGACTTCCTTAGACTGCTTTATAGCAGTCCCGTAAAGCACTTCGGGGATGTGAGTGCTGTCATTGAGACTTATTAAGGGCTCATCCGCCACCAACATGATTTAGTGTTGCACATCCCTATAGACCTGGTATTCAAATACGCTGAACCATCTCATATAGAGATAGCACTAGTTCGACCTAACTGGAGCTGTGAGCGCCGCCGTTGATGTCATCCTTAGAATTCGACCGCTGCTGCCCGTAAACAGGAGAAAGTGCATTGGTGAGATGATACTCTAAAACAGAAAATGGAAGCTCACTGAAAAAAAAATTTTTTCTCCGAAAACTTAGGTGTTACAATTTTTTCAATATTCTCTCAAATTAGTACTTGTGTAGCGGTCGAAATTACTATTGTAATTTGCTTTGAAACAGAAATCCAAACCCTCCTTATGAAAATATTCTTCACTCGTGCAAGCAAACTTGTCATAGAACAAAGCTTAACCGAGAAGTAACTGCTCCAATTCTATTTTCAGCTCCCTCGGCTGCGAGAGCACTGGCACTTATCACTTAATAAATAAACAACAACAAAAACAGCACCAACGAGCCAACGAGCCAACGTCCGCTTTGGCAATTGACTTTGCCTCCATTTGTCTGCAAGCAAATTACTTCCAAAGAGAATCGTCTCTTTACATTCTCTGATTTTGTTTTCTCTGCTTTTGTTATAGAATACGAGTACTCGTCGATATCAATTCTGATTCTGGCAACTGGAACTGGAATCCGACAAGGTGCTCCCGTAGCAGAAAAGCGCGGATACACAAACTTGCCACTTGACGCTGTCGTTCAGTCTCGTTAGTCGTCTCGTCTCGTCTTGTGTTGTTTGTGTTGAATTCGCAATTCAGTGTCGATTCGTTTTAGTGTTTAAAGCAAAAGTGAGAGTTCAAACAAGATCCTTTCGATTACACGGTTTTAAAGTGCTCCATACTACTTAAGAAGAGAAAAATTGATGTACTTCGCAACGACAACGTCATGCCAGAGTTTGTACACCTTGTAAGTCCATATCCAACAGCACCATCTAATTCGAAGTTAAACCCTAACAGCTTGACTGAGTCCAACGAGAACTTCAGGCCTCCTCTGGTGCACCTTGTAAGTCTACCATCAGCAGTTAATCCCTTCAAAAGTGTATCAAGGTATCCGTGGGAATACTCGTAATCCGAAGCCCGCCCATATGTATTTCCTGTCAGTTGGAAACCACCTACCGTCCTTTTCCATTTCTCATTGTCATCTCTTATCGTTTGATTGGGTTGGCGGGGTGTTTGAGGCGGAGGGCTTCTAGTTCTGTAATCCAAAACACAAACGTCCTTGACCTTGTGCCAGATCTCGTGCTCTTTCTGTCGCTTTGCTCTCTCTTGGGTTCGCAATTTAATGGCACTTATGAGTCGTCTTACATTAAAGTTTCGTTGCTTTGTTGCTTGGTTCGGTTGTTCGTTGTGTGTTGTGTCTTGTGTGTTTTGTTCCGTCCGGTGAATGAAACAATGGATACCAATGTGAATGTAAAGCTTTCTTTGTCGTCAATAACTTTGTTTGTTTTCGTGAATTGAGGAGATTGGGTGAGTTTTGCGGCCATGGGGACGTACGAGCGTGGGTGGCATTGTGCAAATATGTATCTGACAAAAGGAAAGCTTTTCACATGCTGGAAAGAGGACAACAGTTTTTTTTTTGTTGATAATACACACGTTTGTGGAATGTCAATTAATTATTGATGTGCCCCAGGAGTCCAGTGAACAGTATGTCAGAGAGTGACGCACATGGTGGAAATGTTTACCAAAACGTGCCGCAGAAAGGTGAGTTCTATCTCAACGATGGAAATATTTTGTCGTCCCAGCTATTTCCGAACCGAAGATTAGATTTAAATGTTCGCATTTGGAGACCCAAGTGATTAGCGCATTTATTTCTTTGCTAATTCGATTTAAACCAGCCCGGAGGGGCTACTGATAAAGACTATAAAAAATCGAGGATTATCGATGTTTACGCCGGCAACAAGTGCAGACTATTTTTAGAGTGAACTTGGTGATGATGTCTTGGAGATTTCTTGTTGTTCTAGGTGCGTTTCATTCCGTTACGGCTTTTTGGCGGGAAAATGCTAATTTATTTTGTAGATGAAAACATCCAGCATCGGCCTGCGGTTTTGCACTAAAAATAGTCTCTGAGAGAGCAGAGGCAATTTCGATTTCTACATATAATATTCGTACAATAGATTCAAGGCCGTTTACCTAATTGGAAAACATGATTTTCTGTATGCAATGACCATGGTGGTGGTGGAAATATTATTCAACGATTGTAGAGAACATCTGGTCAGTGAGTGGTCTATGTTGTGATACTTTTTCGTACTACGTAAGAGTCAAAAAATTCCATATTCTGATTTTTCAAGTTTTAGATTAGGAGCAATTTGGAAGATTGTTGTGGTCGACTTTTCTACTTGCTGTAGTTGGTCTTATTTGGTCAGCTTGTTAGTTTTAGTTTGTCTCTTCTGTTTCAGGTAATATGACCTACACACTTATTTCCAATATCTATCCCCTATCCCCGGTCACCTCTACTTATCCCATCAAAGGGGTCTAAGTCCATATCAAAATAAATGCATATGCATTTGAGTACACAATGCTGTCTATGGATGAGTATGCCACCCATCCATTATCTATAAACAGCCTACACAGTACAGTCAACTTCAGTCTTCTTCAAGTGACGTCCGAAGTGTCTGTGCCCAAAACTTTGCCTTTGAAACACTTTTGCGTGTTGGTTTGGACAACCTTTTGTCCAAGTTTATTACCATTTTAATTGCTATCTTGGTATGGCTGCAATTTGACACGTCTTATCGGTTTCACAATTCTTATTTCATTTATTTATTTCAATCTGACCTCTGTGCAATAAACAAAAAGATCATCTTCGGTGAACAGGCTACAGAGTACAATATTATAAGGTTGATAAAAATAACAAAAAAATAACAAATAAAGACTTATTGCTGGTGATTAGTTTAATCTTTGTAATTTAAATATTAACAGGATATGGTGTTGCAAACAAGTTATAAAAAGCATAAAGGAACAAATTAATGAGTACTAAGGCACTTCAGTTCGATTGTTTTCAATAGAAAAGCACTGTTATCTAGAAACCCTTTTGTTCAGAAATTTGGCTTATAATTGGTGATTTTTTAAGCGTTTTGTTTTAATTGTCAAAAAAAAAGCAAAACAGGGTTGCAAAAGTGTATAAAATTGTTATTTGAGTTGATAGATCAATGGTTGCCATTTACTTTTTAAAGTACATATATTTCATGCAAATGTTGACCACCACTACGTTTTAAGTGGTCCATAAGGAGAGTCCAATTTTGAATCACTTTTTCGAACATATTGGCTGGTATATCGCTAATAACACGTGTAATGTGTTGACGCTGGTTTAACAGCATAGATGAGTGATATAAAGTATCGCCATGAAAAATAGTCTAAAAGTGTCAAATCGCACGATTTAGCCTGGCAATTCACCGGTCCAAATCGAGACATAAATCGCCCACCGAACTCATTTCTCAATTGGTCCATCTATTCGCGTGCTTTGTGGCAAGTAGCGCCATCTTGCTGGAACCACATGTCGACCAGGTTCACCTCGTGCATTTTGGGCAAAAAAAAGTTTGAAATCATTGAACGGCAGCTGCCGAAGTAGACTGTAATGCTCTTCTCACGGACATCTTTGAAAAAATACGTGCCAATGATTTCGACGGACCATAAACCGCACCAAACAGTGCATTTTTCCGGGTGCATTAGCAGCTCTTATTTTGCCCGAGGTTGCTCATCGGAACAAATACGGAAGTTTTGTTTATTAAAATATCCATTCAACAGAAATGAGCTTCTTCGCTGAAGTCGATTTTGATCGACGCGCCATAACGAGCGCACGCAATTCTTTTTAGGCAAAAAGTTAACAAATCAAAATAACAACAATTACAACTTAGTTTTTTATAAAGTGCCCAATTAAATTTTATATAGAGGAGATGATATCTAGTCACTTCTAATACCTCAAAAGATAAATGTCATAAAACATCTATCGCAAAATTGTAGATGCCGTTTAAACTGCGATGTGATTCGGTAAACCAACGTCAGAATTTTCACGTCGCAGCTTTGCTTACTGTTGTCGGTGTTTGTATTTTCTGTGTTTGTTTGCGATTATGACTAGGGAATTCAGGGTAAATATAGCCAGCGGGCTAAAAAGTAATCACTTTTCTGCGTACGTCCAGGTCTGTAAATACAGACCAGTTGTTTTTGCACTTTGTGAAACACAGGTAGATCCCCGCCCACACTTCTCAGATCACTCTGATCTGAAGCTACCTGGATACGAATTAGTGCCACTATTCTTCTCTCGCCATTTACGTACGTAGTGATGTAGCTCACCAAACTCCACCACATTGTGATTCATGTTCCAATCCGGAATTCAACTTCATGTGGTTAAAATTCCATCTCCGTAAGCAAATTATCCCCTATTGCCTTATCTACAGAAGCCCCAAATTGGATAGCAATTCGAATTTTAACGAGTTTGATGCGCTGTCTGACTCCATACAAAGAATTGTATCTCCGTATCCTCATACTGAAATCGTGAATACGGACGATTTCAAGACACCCAATTCTGGTTGGCTTCGACATTCTGGACAGAAAACACCCAAAGGACGGTGTGTTAAGATCTTCGCTGCGGAAAATAACTTGACCCAGCTTGTAAATGAGCCCACACCAATACCAGACGTTGATGATCATACCGCCAACACCCTGGATTTGTTGAGAAGTTAATCTCACCCTTCCTAAAGAACCGTATGGCAATACGAGAAAGCCAATTGGAGCGCACTTAACATCTTCTTTACAAATTGTAACTGGTTGTTATGTTTTCTCGATAACGACGTGGATGCCGCTACTGATATGATCACAGAAACTATTGCCTTTGGAATGAAATGCTTTATCCCTCATCGGTGAAAGAGTATCAAACCAAAGTGTTACGACTTGAGCTGTAAAGAGGTTAGAGAAATGTTTTTTCGGTTCTTCAAGACCAACCCGGCAGAGGAAAACCGAAAAAAATTCAAACGAGCCAGAAATGACTGCAACGCCTTTCTTCAGTGTGCGAAATTCCAATTTGAACAAAACTTGAGGCAAAAAATACTGCAATATCCCAAAGGCAGTAAAAATCCCATCCCAGTGCTCATTTACAATGATATTCCAGCTGTCAACTCTTTGGACAAGGCCAATCTGCTTGCTGCACACTTTGCGGCTAGCTCAATAGTCCCAGATTGTGCTTTGTCCCCACTTACACTTAAATGTGTCGAATCTTCAAGGGGACGAATTCATTTTCGCACTCGTCTAGTAGAAAGAGTGCTTAAAGATCTTAATATTCATAAATCCGCTGGTCCAGATGGTATATCTCCCCTTCTTCTGAAGAGGTGTTCTTCTACGCTGGCAAAACCACTGCGTAAGCTTTTTCATCAATCCTACTCTTTAGGACTCTTTTCGAGAAGATGGAAAACAGCATTTGTCCAGCCCGTCCCTAAAAAATGCGAATCTTCTTCCCCCTCCTCCTACAGACCCATTGCACTTACGTCCCTTCTTTCCAATGTCATGGAAACGCTGGTAAACCGTTAGCTGATGAAATATCTCGAAACTGCTGATTTGATGGCATGTCTAACTGAAAAGTGGAACCAAAGCGTACATCAATCTAGTGAAAGCAAGATAATTGCACTTGGCAACTGAGGCATTTGACAGAGTTTGGCATCTTGATCTTTTGCCGAAAATGCGTGTTTTTGGGATCGAGGACTCTCTTCTTCTGTGGATTAGAAATTACCTTTCGAAACGTTCAATTCAAGCTGTCTTGGATGGTTTCAATCCTGTTATTCACAAAATAAATGCTGGTGTGCCCCAGGACTCCGTTCTCTCTCCGACACTCTTTTTAATTTTCATCAATGATCTCTTATCTGCTACTTCTAATCCAATATATTCCTTTGCTGACGACAGTACCCTCTGCTTTTCATATTCGTTCCCGGACTGACGTCCCTGGTCTTCGGCTGTAGAACAGGAACTGCAGCATACGTTAAGCTAATTAAATTCTGATAATAAGAGCATAACTAATTGGGGAACCACTAACAGAGTAGAATTCAATGCTTCCAAATCTCAATGCTGTCTGCTGTCGTGAAAGCGAAATTCAAACACTCAGCCATTATCCATGAATGACACTTGCATTGTTGAAACCGAAAAATTTTCCATTATCGATATGAGCGTCAATGACAACCTACGTTGGAATGACAACATATTTGATCTCGCTAAAAATGCTGCGAAATGTCCAGATTTACTCAATGAAGGAAATATTTTTCCCTCTTTGATCTGGCCACAATATTATAAGGTATTCATCCGCTCAAAATTTGTGTACAATCCCCACATCTTGTGCTTTTAAAACATATCTGCACCGCTAGATAATATTCAAAACCGAGCGATAAAACACGTAGGAGATACTAATATCAGTCAATCAGACGTAACGTACCCTATCTCACTTTGTTTTATCGCTATTTCCACCAGCAGTGTCCCATTGAAATCGCCAGCAGCATTCCGTCCATTCAAACTTTCAAGCGTAACACTCGTCTCACTATGAATGCTCATCAATATACCCTCTACCCCATTTTCGGACGTACCCTAAAATATCGTGATTCGTTCATAAGCCCTACAATTCGCTTATGGAATGCCCTGCAGATCTCTGTATTTCCTGGTCGTTTAACTCGCGCACTTAAAAACAACGTACATCGGTACCTCCCTTCTCTTTCACACTATTTTAAGGGTACACAAACCCCTTGAGCGTGCGCTCATTATAACAAAAAAAATTAAAATATGTAGATGTATGTATGTAGAATATGTAAAATGTTCACAAATTAATAATTGAAAAAATTCGTGGAACATTTGCTGGAGCTTTCTCTGGACATCCATCTGATTGAAGGGTCTTGACGGTGACACGCCCTGTAGCTCCAAATGTCACAATTGGCAGAATTTTATATTAAATTCCATTGAATCTAATACGTAATTAAATATTTTTGTTATCCAATTAGGACTTGGTGAATCTCCTAAAGACTTAACGCACATAAGGTATTTGCTACACCAGAGAGTTTATTGGGACAAAAAGCGTAGCAAAACAATTGCAAGCTGCTACAGGTGTCAAAGATTTGTCCACACAGGCGAATGTTGTGCTTACACAAGCCGCTACTTGATTCTAATAGGAGTCTCAAAAAGAATAATCAAGAAATTCAAATACCGAAATGTGTCAATTGCGATTCTATAGGACATACTGTTAATAACAAAAACTGACCCTTTTTTATTAAGTGTAAAAAGAAACACCAAATGCTATCCTAAAAAGCTAAATATCTAGTGGGAATAGAATGCAAGCAAGGAGGGATACAATAAATACATTCACTAATAACAAATTGTCATACGCAGATATAGCAAAGTACCATACCAATAATTTAAACTCAAAAACTCAGCAGGATATGGTCAACACTCATCTCCCAAAATCGCAGCCGGTTGAAAGAAATTATCAATCAAATACCATAAATGATTCTCTTAATGAATCAGGAAATACCATATATTCAATATTCCTTTTACAGATCTGCTATACAGAGTCCGTCATTTTTGGCCAAGTTATCATAAATCACAAACTAAAAAAGAAAAGATGTTCCCATATCTTGACATTGCTGCTTCTATTGTAATATGATACAATCCACCGCACTTATAATTATTTCTATGAATTTTAATTCCATAAGAAGATTTTCGCTGATTAATATTCTAAATATGCATAAACCCGACATCTTTTTCTTTCAAAAACCATATTGAAAAAAAAAACCGGCCCATTTTCAATGGTTATAACATCATGAAGATTGACGATGGGAGAGGAACTGCTATTATCGATGAGAAATTTAAGATCAATAAAGTCCCCTTTCAAAGTGACATTTGTTCGGTTTGTTTATGTGCTTTAAGCCGTCGAAATACGAGTAGCATGGAAACAACAAAAAGAATACTCGCAAGTGTTTATATACCATCATCAGCTGGTCAAAATCTTACCACTGAATCAAATAGGCTGCATAGTATTACAAACACTTTTGATGATGTAATACTTGGAGGCGACTTTAATGCGAGGCATCCAAATTGGGGTGCTACGACTATCAATGATAATGGGCGACTAATAAATAATTGGTTTTATAACGGGCCATTTATTCGACTTGATTTGATATCGCCTCACAGTCCAACGTTCCCTAGTTCCTCTTCCGTTCTGGAATTTCTCTTAATATCTTGTTGAATAACTGCTATGCAAAATTCTCGAAATGGTGTAAGCAGTAAAACCTTTTCCACACCTACCGACCATTGCGGAATAGAAATGTCATTAGATGTATTTAACATCATCCCCATACTTGTACCAGCGAAATCGTACACTTCTTTTAGGAACACTAATTGAGATAAATTTAGAACCTAACTCCACAGTTAAACATTCCTATTGACAGAAATATTTCTAGCTCTGAAATAGATAAAGTGATAAACGACTTAAATGATAAAATTGTGTCATGTAGTCAAAGCAACTCCTCTAATATTAATTTAAAAGATCAAAGATACAGTCATATCTCTGTGCAAACTAATAACCGTCATTTTAATAGGGTAAATCGGGAATATGTGGAGCTCAATTCCATGATACAATGCTTAAGTAAGATAATAAATGAAAGTGTGAAGATAGACATCGAAAAAGCTTTCAGGGATCGTTTGCACAAAATAAGATCTTGCCAGCAAGCCTTTAAGGAAATCGATCGGGCAACTGGAAGCAAATATTTTGGAACTGATATGGTTAAAGATGTTTTTTATTATAACAGACAAGATTTAACTAATATTGGGTCTAAACTAAACACTTTCAAAGAAATATATTCAAGTACATTAGGTGCGCCAATAAGTAGAAAATTTTAATTGTTATTTGCTAGGTGTCGAAAAAAGTAAATTCCAGAGACGAGCAGCACGAAAGAAAAATTGCCGTTCCGCAACTTGATATCCAGTACGCGGTACAAATTAACTACTCGTAAATGAACGATTAGATTGCGAGAAACTTTGCTTTTGGAATAAATATTGATGGTTATTATCTTTAATAAGTAATTGTACTTGTGCAGTAGCCCAAATATCTATCAAGGGTACAACAAAGGATATTTTCGCTGTATGCGGTAACATGAGCGTTACGTTTCAGGCCATATACCCAACGTACAATATAATACAGGGTCTTCCAATAGGGACTTCCGAGCTTTGACAGTTGATAGCCGCCATATTGTTGAAGCTACATCGGTCAAATTGGCTGTCATTTATTCAGTATCTTTTGCCAAATCACCATGGACGGACACAGTTTTCAACAGCACGTGCAAATGATAAAATTATTTTATCAAAATGCGTGTTCTGTTTGGGCAACGTTCCGCGCGCTTCGGCCATTTTACGGTAGCCATAATCGTCCTATCGAGAGGATTATCGGTTCAGTAAAAGATAAACCAACACCCGTACGTCGACGAAACGCAAGATCTGCCGAAAACATCGCCGCTGTCCGTGAGATTGTGAAGGAGAATTCGAGGGAGTCGATTTCGGGTCGCTCACTAGAACTCGGCCTTTCGCAGACCGCAACTTGGTGAATTTTGCTTCGTGACTTGGGCCTGTACCCGTACAAAATTCAACTGAGCTGATGGTGAACGACCAGAGACAACGACGTGTGTTCGCCGAATGGGCTCTGGAGCAGTTGGACACTGACCCTAATTTTCATCGAAAAATCGTCTTTAGCAATGAGGCCTATTTCTGGATGAATGGCTACGTCAACAAACCAAATTGTCGAATTTGGGACGATACCAATCCACATGAGATCCAAAAAGTCACTGATTCAAATTTCATTGAGAACGACGTTGGCCATTCCATCACCGTCAACGGCGAGCGCTATAGGTCGTTGATTACCGACTACTTTTGGCCTGAATTGGATGATATGGACACCAACGCCACACAGCTCACGCCACACTGGAAATTCTGCGATTCGAGGGCATGGTCATCTCACGTGGAGATCGTGCGATTTGGCCCCGTTAGACTTTTTCTTGTGGGGTTTTCTTAAGTCGCAGGTCTATGCAAATAAGCTACAAATCACAGCGGCCCTCAAAGCCAACATAGCCCATGCAATCGGTCATATTCAGCCTGATTTATGTGCCAGAATCATGGAAAATTGGACATTTCGGATACGCGCCACCCAGAGAAGCCGCGGCGGACATTTAAACGATGTTATATTCCATACATAACGGCATCGCTAGGCCTTTCAAATGAATAAAAAATTTCGATGATATCTCATACACACTTTGTTTTATTTAAATTTAAAGATAGGATGCGCTTAATGACTTAATAAGACCCTTTATTATTAAAAGCGACATTAAAGCGACGTTTGTTAAGGACACTAGTACAACAAAAAATCTCGCAAACCAAACGTTATTAGGGGAATTATTTAGGTCTTCACCAACACTAACGTCGTATTAACTGGTGTGAATCTTTAATTGGGACAAATTTCTAAAGCAGCCGTATATTTTTCCGGATGTAAACCAGACGCCGAAATTTTTAGCTTTGGTTACAAATTCAATTGGTACATTTCCAAGCTGGATTAAAGGGAAACTGGCTGTGATAATACAATACCATTCCTGTTTATAAGTAAGCGTTTCGTTTCTGTTGGGTTGAGTTGCAAGTATTGTAGTTTTCCTCTGCTCAGCATTGAATTCGCTAAGATCATGACTGAATTGTAGATTAGCGTGATCAATAAGCTCAGTTTCAACGCTTAAAGAAGGTGAGATCGTTTATAAAAGTTGTAAAAGGCAAGGGTCCTAGTATTGATCTCTCTGGAACATTTGCTGGAATTTCAACAAAATCTGACCTAAGATTGTTAGCGAAAACAGCTGGTTTTCTTCCAACTAAAAACGAGTACGGCTGATCGACTGTGTCAAAAGCCTTAAAAAAATCTAGTAGAGCAATGAGTGTAAGTAATTTCTAGTCAATTACAACTCGCATGTCGTCAGATACCTTGAGAAATCTGATGTGCAGCTGTGGGGCTTTTTTTTGTTTTTTTTTTTTTTTTTTTATAATGAGCACGCGCTAAAAAAAAAACAGAATGGAGCACTGGTGGTGGAAATAGCGATAACACAGGAGACATTATGTCGGTGATCGAGGGTGTCAATTGATTAACTGATATTAGTATCACCTATGAGTTTTATCGCACGGTTTTGAATCCTATCTAGTAGGTGTAGAGATGGGCATTGTAAACAAATTTTGGGCGGATACCTTATAATATTGTGGCCAGATAAGAGAGGGAAAAATATTTCCTTCATTGAGTAAACCTGGATATTTCGCAGCATTTTTAGCGACATCAAATATGTGGTCGTTCCAACGTAGGTTGTCAGTAACGCTCATATCGAGAATGGAAAGTTTTTCGGTCTCAACAATGCAAGTGTCATTTATGGATATTGGCTGGGTGTTTGGATTTCGCTTTAACGACAGCAGACAGCATTGGGTTTTGGATGCATTGAATTCTACTCTGTTAGTGGTTCTCCAATTAGTTATGCTGTTATTATCAGAATTTAATTAGCTTAACGTATGCTGCAGTTCCTGTTCTACAGCCGAAGACCAGGGACGTCAGTCCGGGAACGAATATGAAAAGCAGAGGGTACTGTCGTCAGCAAAGGAATATATTGGATTAGAAGTAGCAGACACGAGATCGTTGATGAAAATTAAAAAGAGTGTCGGAGAGAGAACGGAGTCCTGGGGCACACCAGCATTTATTTTGTGAATATCAGACTTGAAACCATCCAAGACAACTTGAATTGAACGTTCCGAAAGGTAATTTCTAATCCATAGAAGAAGAGAGTCCTCGATCCCAAAAACACGCATTTTCGGCAAAAGAGCAAGATGCCAAACTCTGTCAAATGCCTCAGTTGCCAAGTGCAATTATCTTGCTTTCACTAGATTGATGTACGCTTTGGTTCCACTTTTCAGTTAGACATCCCATCAAATCAGCAGTTTCGAGATATTTCATGAGCTAACGGTTTACCAGCGTTTCCATGACATTGGAAAGAAGGGACGTAAGTGCAATGGGTCTGTAGGAGGAGGGGGAAGAAGATTCGCATTTTTTAGAAAAGAGTCCAAAAGAGTAGGACTGATGAAATAGCTTACGCAGTGGTTTTGCCAGCGTGAAACAACACCAGACCAGCGGATTTATGCATGTTGAGATCTTTAAGTACTCTTGCTACTACACGAGTGCGAAAGTGGATTCGTACCCTTGAAGATTCGATACACTTAAGCGGGGACAAAGCACAATCTGGGACTATTGAGCTAGCCGCAAAGTGTGCAGCAAGCAGATTGGCCTTGTCCAAAGAGCTGACAGCTGGAATGTCGTTGCAAATGAGCGTTGGGATGGAGGATGAGGCAGAATTTCTAATGTTTTTGACGAACGAACAAAAACTGTTACTACCTATGAGGCATTGCAGTATTTTTTGCCACAGTTTTTGGTCGTATTGGAATTTCACATGCTTGAGAAAGGCGTTGCAGTCATTTCTGGCTCCTTTGAACTTTTTTCAGTTTTCCTCTGTCGGGTTGGTCTTGAAGGACCGAAAAAACATTTCTCTAACCCTGAGAGCCTCTTTACAGCTCGAGTCGTAACATGCCTTTTCTTTTGGTTGGATACCCTTCATCCGATGAGGGGTCAAGTTTCTCATCCCAAAGAGAATGGTGTCTGTGATCATATTAGCAGCGGCATCCACTTCGTTAGCGAGGAAGCATAACGACTAGTTAAAATTCCTAAAGAAGCTGTTAAGCCCGCCCCAATTGGCTTTCTCGAATTGCCATACGGTTCTTTTAGGAATCTTCTCTCTAACTGTGTGGTGGGTGTACGAGAAATTACCTGATATGACACAACAGTCGGACGAGCCTAGAGGGGAGAGTACATCAACGCAGTACTTATCAGGGTGAGATTAACTTCTCAACAAGTCCAGGGTGTTGGCGGTATGACTATCAACGTCTGATATTCATGTGGGCTCATTTACAAGCTGGGTCAAATTATTTTCCGCAGCGAAGATCTCAACACACCGTCCTTCGAGTGTTGTCTGTCCAGAATGTGGAAGCCACCCAGAATTGTGGATATTGAAATCGCCCGCAATAACCATTTCAGTATGGGGATACAGGGATACAATTCTTTGCATGGAGTCAGACAGCGCATCAAACTCGTTAAAGGTCGAGTTGCTGTACAGTTTGGGGCTTCTGTAAATGAAGCAGTAGTGGATAATTTGCTTACGGAGATGGAATTTTAACCACATGAAATTGAATTCCGGATTGGAACATGGACTACATTGCGGTGGAGTTTGGTAAGCTGCATCACTACGCACGTAAATGGCGAGAGAAGAATAGTGGCACTAATTCTTATCCAGGTAGCTTCAGATCAGAGTGATCTGAGAAGTGTGGGCGGGGATCTAGCTGTGTTTCACTAAGTGCAAAAACATCTGGTCTGTATTTACAGACCTGGACGTACGCAGAAAAGTGATTACTTTTTAGCCCGCGTATATTGGCAATATCCACTCTGAATTCCCGAGTCATTATAAAGAAAGACAAACAGAAAAAACACAAACACCAACGTTACTAAGCGCGGATGTGAAGTACAAATTCAGGGTTGGTTTACCGAATTGATGTTGGTTTTATGCCCTTACAACAATATGAAACAGTGCACCAACAAAATTTTTACTCACAACCCGCTATACACTCAGTCACTGCCCGTACCGTATGAGAAAGGCAGTAACGTCAGTGACCGTGCGTAAGCAATAGTACTTCGACCAGGAGAGGGAGAGGTGGGATACCCGGACTGTGTGACATATTTCTTTTTTGCACACGCGCGCTGCGGTTTGGTTTTTTTTAAGGTGCGAGGTTTTTTTTTTTTGTGCAGCACACGAGAGTTTATGAGTGCCACTCGTCGGTAGTCGAATTGGTACTCAGACCTTCGGAATCTCGACTTAGTCATCAGCGGATCTTGGTCAGAATCTAATGACAGCAATTTGGCACTAAGACGAACGAAATTTCAAATCGATACTAAGTACTATCCCGGGCCAAAAAGATTGACACCAACGGACATGCATATTCCCACACACACACATACACCATACATACATAGACACAGCTCCACAACATCCTCTCTCAAATTCATTCAATTACCTTAGCGAATAATTACAGACGTCAGCGGCAGATGAATTAGTGATAACGGTAGGCGTGGTATGAATGTCCCTTGTGAACAGTGGGTGACTTAACTCAATCGACATAGTGGTTTAGCTATCATCCTAAAAGTAAATTCAAGAAACATTCACAATTCACGGATACTTAAACCACCAAATTGTCTCAGCAAAGACTTTTGAATTATATTGGAAACTCTTTCAAATACAAAATTAGTTTTCTCCTTTTCTTTTCTTTTCTTAAAGTCATTTAACGCTTTAAAAATGCAAACGAAAGTATTGTAGGCCCACTCGCATCGGTTGATATCTTAGGATTATCGTCGACGCATTTCTTTATTTTTTCTCGCAAATCTGCCCCTTGTTCTACACTGTATTGGTCCTCCGAGTTCCCAACGGCTGCACTATACATAACGTCTACATTGTAGCCATCCTCTCTATCAAACCATTCGAGTAACTGACTTACGCACATGATGTAGCAGTTATCCGTTTGTTGTCTGATATCTTCCGGATTTGTAACTTTGTTGCATTCATGTGAAAATGCAGGAAGGTCCGGAGTTATTGCTGAACTAAATGCAGTCGATGCCTATGGTGAGGGAACAAATTCCAATGGCCAAAGTTGTCTGGAAACATCTTACCAATGTGACCAGCACAGGAATTCCGAATAAAACTTTCATCCTGAATAAACCCGACTGGAAGGTAGACACAATTACAAACCGTCCGTCGGTTGATAGAAGTCTTCCGTTTTATAATCTTTGAAGCACATAATCGTAGAAACTATAGCCTGTGGGGTACCTTCATATTCAGGATATATCGGGCATTTATTTCGTCTTAGCAGACGTTTCAGAGTTATGTAATAGGCGCGCAGCTAAGATATTGATGTTTTTTTTATGAAAATGCAACTTTATGTTTAGATTAACGGTAAAAATGTTCATCTTTTGAGGCTATCCACGAATCAAGCGATTTTTTGATGTCTTCATATGAGCGGAACTTGATCAGCCAGACCATATGCCATCGAACGGAACAAGTAATAATCAGAGGGCTGTAGAATCACTTTTTCATGCCTCTGCTCGTATTGTGGCCGTTCTTCGCATGCAATCGCTTGGAGATGGCTTGGCGGGTAACTCCTAATGCTGAAGCTAGCTCTACTTGCGTTTGGCACGGATTCTCATCCAACAATGCCTTCAATCCAGCGTATTCGAAGGATTTTGGCCTTCCTTCACGCGGACGGTCGTCAACATCGAAATCACCGTCTGTGAAGCAACGGAACTAATCACGGAACGTTGTTTCACTTAAAGCACCATCTCCGTAAACTTTTTGGAGCTCTCAGTGCACTTCAGCCGTTGTGTTCTTCGATTGAAAGAAGAAAATCAACACGTCCCGCAAATTATTGGCACAAAATCAGGCATTTTCACATAACTAAAAGTATATGACGCCAAAACAGAATCACTAATGTGTTAAAGCGGTTTGTTTACCATATGTCTAAGCTTGGTTACGTCAAAATCGACCAGCACTTACTGCTGGAGCCATCTATTCACAGAGAACTTAGTTACGCACCTAATATATCTTGAAAAAACACCTTCTTTTGGCCCTAACCTGACTAGCCAAATACTTCAAACAGTCAACAATTTTAAAACCTCTTAAGAAACCTGATGCCTAACATCCTTCTCCCTGAATCCCCTTTATTCACCTCACCGAATACAATCCTACAGTCTGGAAAAAGTCAAGGATTTTACTAATAGCCAAAAACAAAGGACAAGGGTTGTAAAGGAATTCCGTCCTATTTCATTGCTCTCCAATGTGAGAAAATTATTAGAGCGAGTTCTAGCGGAAGACGTAGATAACTTTTGCGAGGATATGAATGTCATGCCAAATAATCAGTTTCGTTTTTGAAAGGGACATTCGACGGAACATGCCTCTTTGGTTCTATGCAACATAACCTGATGCAAAAAAATGTACTGTTGCATTAGACAAAAACTTACAGGCGACTTTTGCTTCTAATTGGCATACAGGAATGATTTTTAAGATAATTAGCCGTAACTTTCCTGTTCCTATCACTCGAGTGATTGCTAGCTTCCTAAGTTCAAGAAGCACCTGTATCTATTGGTTTAGAAGTATCTGGCGAATTTTCTGTCCTTTCGGGTGTTCCTCAAGGATCTACACTTATACCTAAGCTGTTCAATATATTCCTTCAAGATTTTCCTTTTAACGATCAGATTGCTGACGTCAACATTATCCTAGCTAGTGATGTAAGACCTCATGTTGCTCTAAATAAAATTAGAAACTACATACCCGCTTTAGTTTCCTATCTTAGTTCTTGGGGTCTAAGTGTAAATACAAAAAAATGTGGGCTGACTTGCTTCCGAAATGCTTACGGAAAAGGACATCGGTTAGCCGTGAAAGAAAGTAAAACACTCTCCCTACATATTCTTAACAGTCGAATACCTTTTAAAACAGAGACCAAGCAAGGCAAAGGCAGCTGCGTCCATATTGAAGCATTGAAGCAGTTGCTTTCATCTAAACATCTGTCACAAAATACTAAACTGCTGCTACAATATATAAAACATTTACATATGGCTCCAGCTCTTGGTCTAGGCTATGTTACGCGACAAGTACTCTTTTAGAATGCACAAGTACGAGTATATATCGCGTAAGGGAAGGTTTTTCTTTCTTTTTTGTTGTTGGAACTGAGCACTCGGACAAAGAACTAGTCCATTGTACTCTATGCAAAGTTCCTTTTAATGAAATCTTTCAGTCTTATGGAGAAAGATGAGTAAGCGCTTCAGTGGTAAGGTGCCTACAGTATCAGCACCCACCACGTCAGCGCCGAGTACCTGCAGCCTTTACGAGCTTATGCCGGTCATTCACAGGGATAGTGCTCTGCGGAGTCGTCATCACTTTCACAACAAGTTTCGCAGAATGTTGTGTCACTTATGCCCAGCACATTTAAGTCCTTTTCAAAAGTACAACGCCCTGTCATGACGTTGGTAAGCAACCTGCAGTCTTTCCTGCTGAGGGACAGCAGAAGGCCGCTGGCCTGCTAGAGACGTTGGGAAGAATTCGTTTGGTCTCCTGCATCCCGTGCAGTTGTGCTCATATGAGACCCAACTGTCAATGGAAGCCTTAACCGAGGACGCAGGCAGACGCAACGTAGGTTCGGGTTCTGAAAAACTCTTTCTGAACCTTGCCTGGCAAGTTTGTCGGTGATTTAATTTCCCGTGATCCCATTCTGACCTGGGACCCAGACAAAGGTCACTAAATTTAGCCTTCCGACCGCGTTCACTGATCTCTTGCATCCTTGAACTAGATTGGAAGCCGGAAGACGGTTCAGCAAGGCTCTAAGCCCAGCTTAGCTGTCGCTAGACATGCAAATGCTTTGCCCCCGCAACCGGTTCTCCGCAATGGAGTTCACTGTCATCTCTCTCTCTCTATCGCATTTTCCAAAAAACTTAACACATACCGAGGCATTATAAGTGGATTCATATCCACTTGAGTGCTAAGTCCTTTTTTAAAAATAAAAATAAAAAAAAAAAAAAGGATTGCGCAAATCTCCGCTTGGAAGATCGATATAAACTTTCCTAACGTGAAGTGAAATCTAACGTTGTCGTTCTCCAGAAACACACCAGCGCCCCATCCTTTATTTATTTTGGAGCCGTCGATGAAGACCCGGCTGCATTCCTTTCCTGGCTCAGATTCTGGCCGAAACCAGTCCTGGGCACAAGGAAAGTCGATTTTGTATTATTTCCGCAACAGGGGTTCTGGTGTCATTGTATCGGATAGCGTGTCCATAAGACCAGAGTCATAAGACAGCCGGCGGGCAAGGCCATCAAAGCTCCGGTGCGTGTTGAACCAAAGACCACTTCTTTTTAGACGGAAGATGACTTTGAGAGTCTGGTAAAAGCAACAATCACGCTCCTCTGCACTGACAGAAGGTCGACAGTGCCTTAGATGCTTTCAACGTAACATGTTTAGTCCAGAGAAGTTTGTTATCCACGATGACACCCAAATACTTGGCTTCTTTGGAGAATTGGATGGTGATGCCTTTAAGCACTAGATGAGTCACACCAGGTAGCTTCCACCTTATCGTAAAGGGAACAACCTTTGGTAGGATTGACTGAAAGCCCATTAGATACTAGTGCAGCAGTCGTTGATCACGTCTAGGGCTGCCTGCCCTTTAGAGCAGACAGTCGCTAGATACGATCCAACAAACAGTACAGTTACATCATCCGCGTATGCGTGTGCATAAACCTTAGAACTTTTGAGCGCGTTGAGCAGCGAGTCCCGCGGGCAACCCCTGTTTACACCCGCCACCACATATTGGCCGCAGCCAGCATCCGCAATCAAAGTCATATTCACCAGCATTGCTGGGGATTCGTCTACGCCGTGTTGTCTGGCCGAGTTACACATGCCGTCAAAAGTTGCATTGTCGAAAGCACCTTCAACGTCGATGAAAACATCTTATCGAGTGCGCCTTCAATTCTGGCTACCAGATTCTGAAGAGCTCTTTTACAGGATCTTCCGCGTTGGTAGGTGTGTTGCATCGCCGACAGAGGATGCATTCGCTAGGCGGTTTTGCGTATATAGATCTCGATCATTCTCTCGATGCTTTTCAGCAAGAAGGAAATCAGACTTAAAGGTCTGAAACCTTTGGTGAGCAAGTAGTCCTCATTTTTGATCTTCGGTTTATAGACCACTCTCACTGTTCGCCAGGGATTCGGTATGTATGCCAGTGCCAGGCTAGCAGTTAAAATTCCCTTCAGAGTTGCCAGCAGCTTGTCTATACCTTTTTGTAACACAACTGGATAAATACCATCGGTTCCAAGCGACTTGAAGCCATCAAAGGAAGCAACACCATGTTTAATGGGCTCATCCGTCACCGCAACCGGTAAGATATACTCACTAGATGCTTCGTTAATTGGAGCTGGTTGTGAGCTGGTTCTGATTGGGTTACCCGAGAAGTAAGTCGGAGAGTCTCTGCTTTAGACTCAGTGTAGGTGGCATCAGATTTTCTGAGTGATTTCAGCCTGGTTGATCTCCCCCTTCTGTGGACTTTGATCAGCATACTGGTTTCACCGACAATTTCGATCTTTTCGCAATAGTCTTTATAGGAGGCGCTCTTCGAAATCCAAATTAGCTTCTCCTATTCTTTTTGCATCGATCTGTAGATACTCCAGTCTTCTTACAAATTAGTCTTAAGTGACCAAGAAGTTTTCTGGATTCTGTACGAAGATTCTTTACTGGCTGGACATGCCATTTCGAAATATTTGGTCACGGTGCCGTTTAGGTTCTGAACAGCTTCATCTCGTTTTTGTTTTCTCCTGAGCTTAGGGGAAGCACTATTGTGCTTGTCGAGTTGATCCTTAAATCCTCCTCCTTTTCAACAAGGTCGAGACCTCGCATCCGATTCTGAATTCGATGTATCTTTGGTCTCACATGAAGATCTGAGATAGTACTTTCCAGCCAGTAATCTCCTTAGCATACCTAGTTAAGTCGATTACTTGCTGTCTTACTCTTAACAAAAGTTGACTGTGATCCAACATTGTTGAAGTATGAAGTCCAGGAGATGATTACCTCTCACGCTGTATTTGCTACTGCACCAAAAAGTGTTCTGAGTATTAGCATCGCAGCATATGATAAGTCCCACCTTTCTGGAGTCATAATATTCAATGAGTTCTGCTACTGCTTCCGGTGGTGGCGGCAGTAACGAATCATAGGGAAAATAAGCAGACGCAACGGCTATTTTATGCCATTCCCTTTCGCTTCGTAGCTTATGGTATGTCTGCAGCGACTAAATCTTGGTTACAAAATTTCACAAGTTTAGATGGTGAGAGTGAGTTCGGCACATAAAGACAAGCTCGCGGCCTATCTGATCGCTCGTCATAAAGTGGTGTGAAACCCTTTAACATCCGAAACCACAGATACGTTTATTCCACACCCATGGTTCCTGTATGGATATTATGTAGAACGTCTCAATCTAATTTGAAGACTGCGTATGGCCTGAACAAGCTTTTAATTTCCAACTGGTGTAATGGCCAATGCAGTGGCGGGACAATTTGAATCACTCATTTCCAACAACTAAAAGGACTAAAACTACAGTAGTTCAACCCAACCAAGAATGCTGTAGAAAGCTTTGGTATTTGCTAACTTTCCTCACACCGTAACTCAATTTGTTGTGAAATTTGTAAAATGTGCTCTTAAACATCCGTAGATATCTGGAGTATCGATCAGATTGCGATAATTTAAGTTCGCTCCCGTAGAATATTTTCTTGGGAATGGAAACGTTCTGTTTACGCATATTTTCTTCTGATGGATTCGATCGTTTGATTAGATAAATTCCGAGATTAATTTAATTTAATGTTGTGATTAAAATGAGATAAGTGCCTGAAAGCCAGTACACCTAATTAACTCATTTATTAGCAATGCTTTTAAGTGATACTCAACTATTCTCGAGTGGTTATTAACTACTATTTACTGCGGCCGCAAACAAGATAAAGGTTTTGAAAAAAAAAAATTACAAAATGTACTCGCATTTAATGGTTATCGTCAATATTTTTGTCACCACTGTTTGTGCTCGTTCATGTGTATCTGCACAGATTCAAAACGTGAGCAAATTCTCAAAAACCCATCATTGGGACAGTAACCTTTTATTAGTTGAAAATGAGTTTTTTCCTGCTATGTACTCGTTATATAGGAGAGGGTTTTTTGTTATTTTCAGTGGCATGTGCGAGTATCTAAAACCTAAAACAGCTGAAAATCGCTATTATAACGTAGATACGGAGAAACAAAAGAGTAGATAATATTGTAACTGGTCGTTTGTCTTAACTTCTAGCCTGACCCGATACGCGTAATTATAATTTTAGTTCCAGTTGCCATTGTACGAGTATTATAGGGAGTTGAGCTGTTGATGTTGTAATTGGAAATAACTCTTTGACATCTGCGTGCGGTTTGTTTGGGTTTTAATTAAGGCCATTTAGAAATATCTAAATTTTAGTCACGCTCTTGGCCTTTTTTTTTTATTTGTGATCAGACTTAATTTGATTACTGAGTTGGACAGCTTGTGTTTCTACTTAAGACTTTCCAGGGATTTCTAAGCGGTTTTGTGGTCATTTATTTGAGTCGAATAGGGTCTCGATAAAGGAAACACATCTCATATAGCCAATCGTCTTCTGAGGAATTCAAAGCGATTGAACCATCTAGCTGAAAGTTAAAAGTAGATGCTCTGAAAAAGATAAGCCAACCAGGACTCGAACAACAAAAAATTAATCCTTGAGCAAGATTTGAATTTGTGGCAAAGTTGCTACAATAGAAACGTTTGCAGACAACTTTTCAACCTAGCAAAAAGCACCAGAAAAGTGACTGACTTGGACTCATACAAATTATCCCTCAAAATACCACCTTGATCCGAAATTTATTCAGAAAATGAAAAATACATGTTTATTCATCTAAATTTATATTGTCCCCTTCAAAGTAATCCCAATCGACTGCCTTATGCCAGCGCTTGATCCAATCCTCGAAACATTTTTTATATTCGGTTTTCGGTTACTTCCTCTCGGCTGCTGAAACGCATTCCCCGTAGTGGCTCTTTACGAGTATCTCGATTGAACAGAAAGGAGTTACAGGAAGCCAAATCAAGTGAATTCAGTGGATGTTGGATGGTATTTGTTGCATTTTTCGTCAAAAAATTATGAATACTGATGGCACTGTGCGACGGTGCGTTATCATGGTGCAAAATCCATGAGTTTTCTGCCCACAATTCTAGTCTCTTTCAGCGAATTGCTTCACGCAAACGTCTCATAACGCCCAAGTAATACTCTTTGTTTACTGTCTGGCCTTCTGGCAAAAACTCATGAGGCACTACACCGTTGTAATCCATGAAAATCGTGAGCATTGCCTTCTTTTTTGACTGAAAACCACGTGGTTTTTTTGGTCTCGGCTCATCTGGTGAACGCCATTCACTTGCCTGATGTCTGGATTGCGTGTCGTACTCATAAACCCACGTCTCGTCTCCAGTAATGATCCTCCTGTTGATGAATGTGGGATCGGATTCCGCCTCGCAAATCATCTCTTTTGCGACGTCAACACGGTCTCTTTTTTGCATGAAATTGAGGTCTTTTGGCACCAACTTTGCTGCTACACGACGGAAACCCAAATCATTAACCAAAATGTCTTGGACAGATCCACAGGCAAAGTTCAAGTCCTCCGCTATCTCTATGATGGTTAATTTGCGGTTATTGACCAACATTTCTTTTACGAGTACTTCATCAATGTTTTCGTCGGTTTTCGATGTCGATGGTCTGCCACTGCGTTCGTCATCTTCGATTGACTCACGACCACTTTTGAACAGCTGGTGCCACTGGTAAACGACCGTTTTCTTTAGAGGATCGTTGGCGAAACACTTTTCCAACATTTCCAACGTTCGCGCATCATTAAATCCGTTGTTTACGCAAAATTTACGAGTAATACAAGTTCGTTGTTGCAAATTTAAATAAATTTCTAAAATTGTAAAAAATCGCCAACCCACACATGGATAGATGTACTCTTGGCTACGTAACTTTTGCAAATGTCAAGCTATGATGCTAAGGTTTAGAGGGACTGTCAACAACAGATGTACCAACTTAACAAAAAAAAAACAGAACTCAAATCGGAATAATAGGAGCGCCACACGGTGGTCTCCCCCGGGAACTTTTTGATCAAGGTGGTATATAAAAAAGAACTGAGGAAGGCAAAGCGGCAATCCTGGAGATCATTCTGTGACAAAATTACAGAAACTTCTGAGGCATCGCTGCTAAGAAAAATTCTCTCTACAAATCCTATGATGCCTAGCTGATTGAAAAAAACCGATGGCTCTTGGATTACCTCAAGTGATGAATCACTCAACCTGCTACTGGACAATCACTTTCCAGGTGGCTGCCTCTTCGTGGAGAGTAGCAACCCAAGCAAGACTACTGCAACCAAAATTCATTGTCTGATTACAAGAGAAAAACTGCTTCAGGCGCAGCATAGTTTCAAACCATAAAAGTCTGCTGGTCCGTACGATATAATACCTGCCGAGCTACAAAGGTCCTCAGATGTTATCCTGCCCACGCAAGAGAATATCATGAGGAGCTGTGTAGAACTGATCCACATTCCACTGTCATGGAGAGAAGTCAATGTAGTTTTCATTCCCAAAATCGGAAAATGCTTTCATGTTGTCCCAAAGGACCTCAGACCTATAAGTCTACCGTCTTTCCTTCTGAAAACTCTAGAACGACTGATTATTATCCACATACGAGCTAAAATTGATCCCAGACTTTTGTCAACGGCTCAACATGCCTACTGTAAAGGAAACTTGGTAGAAATGGCTCTGCATTCGGCGACTAGCCGCATCAAACGATCCCTACAATATAGAGAGTGTACAATGGTCGGTTTCCTGGACATAGAAAATGCCCTTATCAACGTCAAAACATCCGCAATCACGACTGCGCTGTCAACTCTGCAGGTAGACGACTCACTTGGGGATTTGACCAGTCTCATGCTAAATAGCAGGATAATCAACTCCAAACTGGGTGGAGGTTCTACTAAAAGATATGTCACTGCACGGCAGTGTCCTTTCTCTCCTTCTCTGGAACGTAGTGGTTAATGAACTGCTGAACCTTGAAGCGGGTGGTAGCAGGGTGATTGGCCCTCAATAAACGTTTAGTCTTTTCCAATACAACAAAATATCTGGGTCTCATTTTTAACACAAAAATAAACTGGAAACCTAGCATTTAAGAAAGAGCTTTCATGGATGCTAGATGGATATAAAACTGATAGCGTGGTTGGTGGCGGTGTTTTCTTAGATAAGCTAAGCCTAAGCCTCTCCTTCCGTCTTCCAAATGTCTGTAGCGTTTTCCAGGCGGAAATTTTGTCGATTAAAGAAAATCTGTCCTGGCTGTAGAAAAACTCGATATCTGGAAAGGATATTCGTATTTTCGGATAGTAAGGCCGCTATCAAGCTCCTGGACTCAGTCTCATTAAATTTGAAAACCGCCCTTGAATGCGGATGATCCCTTACGGAGATTGCAGAGCAGTTCAACCTTCACCTTTGTTGGATGCCGGGCCACAGAGACATTCCAGGGGCTTGTAGGCCGACGAACTACCCAAAATTGTAACCATTCTACATATTCTACCGGAAAACAGTAGCATCGGTATACCAATCGCTACATGCAAATCAATATTAAAGCTGGATGCTAATAAAAGAACATACCTTAGATGGGCTATTGGAGCAACATGTCTAGCGACCAAAGCTGGATCTGAATCGCTCTAAAAGTCTGATCCTTCTAAATACAATAGGAAACATCTCAGCGCCATCAAATGTGTCGTCACTGGACTCTGCATGCAAGAAGCTGGATGGACTAGGAGGAGGAAGAGATAATCCTCCACCTACTCTGTACATGTCCAGCTCTCTGCCAAAGAAGAAAACTTCACCTAGGAGCTTTCTTCCACAATGACTTAAACGATCTAAACAATATAGACGTTAACAGTCTTAAACGCTTCATTATAAGCTCAATTGGTTCCATGAGTAGGAGGATCACAGATGCACGTGGCATCACAATACGCCAATTGGCCTAAGTGGGTTGGTCTTTCCAACAGCCACTTTTACCTAACCCTAACCTACTAAAATATTTGCATTTGAATTAAGGAAGACATTGCAAAAGCATCCAATCCCCGCGTAACTGATTCGACTAATAAAAATGCAAGAGATTCTTAGGCTAAATGATCGTCTACGTTAGCTTGTGCAACTCATGATTGTTGAACGAGTTTTCACTTGTGCGCGTCATCAGAAGCGAATTTTTTTGTCCACTACGTGACTAAAAAGATAAGAGTATTCAGTCCAGAGCATTGGTATGCAGTTAGTTTACACAATGAATTTAAGCTACTGACGCTCTCACGTGGTTTAATCATTTTTAAGGAGAGAGGGAATGATCTAGTAAGGAACATTTAGTAGCTAGTACGTACAATTTGGTGAGAGGAATGCATCGCCATTGAATGAAATGTGAGCATCGTCTTTCCAAAAGAAATGACTCACCGTACTGCGCCAACAACAAGGCGCCTTGCACACAAGATCCTTGCTGCCGTATTATGTGAAACGTTCTAAACTGATCGTCAACACTGATAGCACGTTATAGACCTGGTAAATTTAGCATCGACCAAATGTCTGATTTTGAAAAAGATCCAAGAATACCTACTAAATCAATACCCACCACCTCTTCATGGATTTTAAAGTTGCACATTACAGTTTCTATAAGACGAGGTATACAGGGCGATGTCTGGTCTTGGCTTCCCTGTCAAACGTCATTCATAATTTGGTTACAATTGAAAGCGGATTCTCTTCTGGCAACCAATTGTACTCGTCATAGGTTCAGGCTCTGTTTCGCAGCACTGTGTTCGGTCATCACTTTGGGTTTCAACGTCATCCTGCAGAATAAAAGCGGGCTTTAGTCCGCCAATTGAGATCGGTGTACTTCTTCCTCTGATCAGGACCACAAAGTATTTGTCCTGTCTTTGTAGTTCTTTGTATGGCCCATCGTAAGGAGCGACGAAAGATTAGCATATGTGGTCGTGACGGACGAAGACGTGTAACGCTTGCCTGAGATTTTTAAAAACAAACGTAGATCGTTGTCCGCTAATTTCTTGAATTGATTTTGAAGGATTTACGCTCTGGGGCCGAAGTGTTCCTATTTGACGGATGAGGAATATACGAGTTCAGCTGGTGTTGCTTGGAGGTCCTCTTTATATGCCGTACAGAGTCCGAGAAACACTATAGGAATGGCAGAAGACCAAATACTCGTATCTTCATGACAAAGAAGTGCAGACTTTAACTGCCGGTGAAAATGCTCGACCAATCCGAATACGGATGGTAGGGTGTTGTTCGAATGTGTTTGCTGCCAAAAAGCTTAATTCGAACTGCCTACCCAAATCCGAAGTAACCCGCACTGGTACACCGAATCGTGAGAACCAAGATGAGAGCAGAGTTTGAACTGTAGTCTCTGCGGATCCATTTGACAGAGGAACGGCTTCGGGAAATCGTGTAAATCTGTCGGTGATGGTGAGACACTGATTAAACCTTTGGACGGTTGGGTGGTTGGAAGTTGGCAATCGGCGAGACGGTATATCTTGTGATTTTATTCGCTTGACAAGGGATGCAGCATTTTACTCACCTGGTGCAATCTTTATTCATAGCAGGCCAGATGAAACGCTGGGCTATTAGCTTCCTAGTAGCGCGTTGACCAGGGTGCGCCATCGAATGCAGAGAGTCAACAACTTTTTGCGAAGCGGTTGTGGGACATACGGGCGGATGTTACAAGTGGAAATGTTACAGTATAACTCGACCTGGGGATTGTTGAGCACTAAACGACGAAGTTGAATACTGGAGTCTTTTTTGTCCAAAACTCCTGACTCTAGGCATCGTCGATTTGTGCGTCTGCTACCTCTTTTGGCTGTACTGCTTCCTCGATGGCATCGACGCCAGATAACGTATCGGCGACTATGTTTTTGGGTCCAGAAACATACCTCATGTCGGTGCTGAACTGCCCGATGAAGTTCAGCCTTCTAAACTGCCACGGTGATGCACGCTCGGGTCGCTGTTTGAACGCATGAGTCAACGGTTTGTGGTCCGTATAAATAACCACATGTCGACCTTCAAAAATGAGACGGAAATGCCGTATCGCTTCAGATTGCGTTCAGTTCCCTGTCATACATCGAGTGTTTTTGAGTTGATGCTGATAATTTGCGGCTGAAGAAGGCGAAGGGTTGCTTTGCAGAGTATATATCGTTGCTGGAGCACCGCTCCAAAAGCTTGTTCCGAGGCGTCAATGAAACTTGACCAATCCACGTTAACGTTAGGATAGCGCAGCCGTAACCAGGACGTGCTTGCTGTTCCTAAAGGCTTCTTCCAGCCTAGGTGTCCAATAGATCCTCCCAGTTGCTTGTTAAGTGGCAAAAGTATTTCACCGGCGTTTTTGATAAACTTCCTGTAGAAGTTGATGGAACCAATAAATGCGCGGAGCTTCTTTATGGTACTTAGCTTAGGAAAACTTAGGATAGCGTCAAGTATCTCCGGGAGTGGGAGAAGATACCAAATGTCCCAGAAAACCAACTTCGATTTTTCCAAAAACGGATTTCGCCGGGTTGATGGCAAGTCCTGCATCCTGTAGCCGTTGAAATATTGTTTTAAAGTGGACATGCTGTAGCTCATCCTCAGATGCCACAAGAAGATCGGCCATGTAGGTGAATAAAAAAGGTACGAGTAGATCCCGCGTAATTTCATCGAAGACCTTTTGAAACGTTTGCGTTGCAGTTCGCAGGCCAAACGTCATGAAAGGGAATTCGAAGAGGCCAAAGGGTGTTATGATGGCGGTCTTCATGATATCTGATGGAGCAACAGGGATTGGGTTGAATGCCCGAATTAGGTCGATCGAAGGTAACATTGTTTCCCACGCAGATTTGCGATGAAGGATTCAAGGCATCGAACAGGATACGCATGTGGGATAGTCCGGTCGTTAAGATGTCTATAATCGCCATAAGAACGCCACTCACTTGACTACTATAGAGCGAGGTGAAGGGGCGATGACTAAGGACGTGCTATGTCTAGCTGGATCAATTTGTCGAACTTTGTTTTGGCAATCCGATCATGAGCTAGTCGCCACGCCTTGCTGGAAACTGGAGGGCAATCTATTGTTCATATGTGATGGTTTGTGGTATATTGTCCTTTCCCGTTAGCAACACCTGATTGTCTGATGGTATAGAACTTTTGAAGCACAGGCTTCGAACAGATGAAAACTGCGTCTTTGATACTTGACCCGCTGTCGGGCGCCCAGTGTGTTAGTCGACAATCCGCTGCTGTTTGACGTCTACAAGAAATCTGAAATGGCAATAAAAGTCTGCGCCGATTATCGCTCTACTGATGTCGGCCACGATGAAATGTCACGTGAAAACTTTCCTTGGTCCAGGTGGAGTGTTATTGTGCCGTAAGTGTTGATAAGAGAGCCGTTGGCAGCGAACACCTAGTAAATAGACAACGCTTGCGGTTTTTGGATGTTTTATCTGTGAGGAAGAGGCGGATTAAAAGCTCTCGGAAAAGTTTTACTGAAATTGACAGCCGGGTCGGTAGGAGCGTACCTCTGCACCGAATTTATTGCGAAACCCACAAGTGTTTGCCTTGATCGAGATCCGCTTCTGGAACAAGTAGTGCTTTTAGAACTATGTTGCCGTTTTGATTGGCCGATAGTTGAGAAAGACGTTGAGAAGGACGTTGAGAGGACTGGCTGGCAAGGCTGCCGCTTACAACAAATCCGCATTCAAAAAGACTCAGCTTCTGTTCTCTGTAGCGCTCACCGTAGTATGCATCATAATTCCCTGTCCTCCTTATCTCACAGCATTTCCTATATACAATACTACATATATAGCAATCTAAGCCCTCAGCTGCAGGTACCCTATTCAAGGTCAGAACATTCCTCTCCCAATCCAAACGTAATTGTCCTTTTTTCGCCTTATAGGAACGTCAACAGTGAACCGGAGGATATCGATTGGTTAGCAATGGTAGGGACTTTGCATGGACGCGTTTTCACTACATGGACAACCCCTTACAGAGTTAGGCCTTTGCTAAAACATATTCGGCCAAAGAGGCTTGACATTCTGAAGTTAGTTACTAGATGGAGTGAAAAGTAACCTCATTGACCGCCAGAATGCGCTACTACTGCAAAAAAGGTTATGGTGCCTTGAAGTCCGTTCATATTTAGGCAGGCATGCCAAATTTTAGTGCGATACTGTCTTTAGTTTTGTTTTGACAGCTGATTGTTGTTGACGTGTTTGGCATCATGTTGAGTATGGACAAAAACGATTTTCGTTCTCTCGTAAAACATTATTTTTTGAGAGGCAAAACGGCGAAGGAAACAAAAGAAAAGTTGGATAAATATTATGGGGCTAATGCTCCGTCAGATTACACCGTCAAATATTGGTTTCGAGAGTTTCGTGGTGGCCGCAACTGCACTATCAATCAAGTCCGCAGCGGCAGGCCCTCCGATGCGGTTACAGAAGACAATGTCAGAAAAATATATGAAATGGTGTTGGCTGACCGGAAAGTGAAGGTGCGCGAGCTAGCAGATACCACAAAGACTAGTACGCCATATTTTGGGCAATATTCTGCCTAAGAAGAAGTTATACTGCCGCTGGGTGCCGCGCATGACCAAAAACACGAACGCGAGAGCACTTCGAAAGAGTGTTTGGACTTCCTGATGCGGAATCGGGCGGACTTTTGGCGTCGATTGGTAATTGGATTTGGATCCTTCGGACTATTATCTCTTCCCAAACCTCAAAAGATGGCTTATCAATAAAAAATTCAGCTCACGCGAAGAAATCATCGACGCCACGGAGGAGTATTTTGCAGGTCTTCCGAAAAATTACTTTTCGGACGGGATCAAGAAGTTGGAAAATCGCTAGAGTAAGTGTATCAAACTATAAGGGGAATATATTGAATAATATAAAAAAAACATTTAAAAAAAAAAATTGTTAATTCCCAAGGAACTTTTCACTCCATCTAGTACTTTTCGGTGATGCGACAGCTGCCGTGGACTCATTAAGAGTTCACCCGTTACCATCCTTATTTAAACAATTTTACTAGTCCTTAAAATTCTTATTGACCTCAGCTCTACGAGTAAACGCTCTGAAATTATTCATAAAAAAATCTGCCATGCCACTTTTGAATCATCTGCAATACGTCCTCCATCTGAGGGTCAAACGTCTCCGACGCCGATCAGTCCCTACTCTACTCATACAGCACCCAACCAACGCAAATTATACATCAGCGTTAAGTGAAATGTAAATTTACCTAAATGTACTCATATTGCCCGTTCCACTGCCTGGTAGGCGGCAAATTTCGAAAACGCTTGACATCAATTTAAATATGAATTTTGAAGCTTGCCAATGGTATAACCTTTTTTATTTTCAGGTCGGTCAGGAGTTATTTCGGTTAACAGCATTCATAACATTCATAACATTCTACTTTGTCTTTGTAACGGATAATGGAGACGTTGTATTCACTACTCTTTTGAAATGCGCTCCTATTGTGTCGCTTGGCGTGTATGTCTATGCGAAAGGATTTAAGCTTACTGATGAGTAAGTTTTGAGTATTTGTGCCCTCAGCAATTCTATTTAATTTCTGTTCATCCAGGTTCCGGTACTCACAAAGAATTTTGGCCGGACTGGCATTTTCCTGCGTCGGGGACTTACTACTCAACATAGACCTCTTCCCATTTGGAATGGCTGCATTTGCTGTAGCGCAAATTTGCTACATAGCAGCCTTCGAATTGAAGCCCTGGAAGTTTGTCATCGGAATACCTTTATACCTTGCCGCTGGCGGATGTAAGTTTGTTCTTCCATTGAAGACGCGAGTAATACATAAAGAATGTCTTCCATTTCAGTGACTGCCTTTATGTACAGCTCCCTGGATGCTGTGCTGAAAATTGGTTTGCCAATTTATGCATTTCTTCTAACCACCATGTGTTGGCGGAGCATTACACGGGCTATAGTAAAGGGAGGCATCCTTGCAACCCTTTGCGCTGTCGGAAGTGTTTTATTTGTCATCTCGGATTCATTAATTTCCGTGACGATGTTCGTGACATCTATTCGAAATGAGAGGGTAAGTGTACAAGTTTCCGTTTTTCCATTAAATGCTCAACTTATGCCCATTCTTCTATTGCAGATCCTGATAATGACCACGTACTATGCAGCACAATTTTTCTTTGCTCTCAGTACCCTAAGCGATGTGTTGAAACCGAAAAAGGCCAAAGGGTCAAAGAAACTCTCTCGAAAGTTTAGAGCTCAAGACTAAAATCCTTAATCTTCCTACGAAACAACCAACCGATTTCTTTAGTGGAACACGATACCCACTTGTCCTTTTTGGCCAAAAAGTTAAATAGTAATTAGCATTTATTTCTGTAGATTATAGAAAGTCTAGAAACTAGAAGAAAAACAATAGAAACCGTGTTCTCGATGTACTTCCATACCCACACATATTTTAAAAACAAAATGTTTTTTCGGTCGATGTTCTTACATCAAATCATACAACCATACATACATAGACGAATAGAAAGTATATTTTTCGATTTTTTAGATTTTAGAATCTTGTAAAATTAGTATATTGTACAATTGTTATTATTCGGTGTATAGTTATGTGATAATAAATTGTTAAAAGTCGTTTTAAAAGTTCAATTTTGTTTGGTTTTTATTTTTTTTTAATACGATCCACATACGTTCCACAAGCTATTTGGACTGATATTTTTAAGAGAAAAATTTTAGAAATTTGGAAATTTCTTACAAGGATAATATTCTTCACGGTAAAAGTGAACAGCATCCTGTAATAAATAAAATTTGGGAGTTGAAACTCAAAACATCGGTGAAGGTGATTTCATGCATTTATTTGTCACAACCATCTTCCAGACGACATGCCTCTATGGACGCAAGAAACACAACGAAACGGTTTCGTCATCCCAGTAAAAATTTTAATCTTCAGATCAGCAAACTGAAAACTAAATTAACAAATTTGCGACAAACGATGTCATAGACTCTTTTAATACCTACAAGAAGTCAAAGCCGATAATCACCATTTTCTTATTGATTTTAGAGCCGTCTGTAACTTAGAGCTACATAAAGCCAAAACTAGTTGTAGTATTCTTGACAGGATAACATTTCAGGATCAACAACAACCCCACCGATTCTTTTGATATCAAAATGGATTTATTTGCATCCGCCGACAGCATTCACATATTTAGTGAAACTAAACTGGCTTTCATCGATGAGTCCGCAAAACTTTCAAAGCAGAAAGGGTTTGAAAGAAATGGTGTGTGTAAGACATTCTTCGGTCTCATCGGTTTTCAATGACCAATGGAAGTTTAAAAGTAGAGTAAAAAGTTATCAGACCAGACAAAAATCAGCGCGAAAGAGCAGATTTGTCATGGCACATATCGCTTACTTCCTTAAAATGGCGCTACAGTCCAGTCAACCAACAAGCGTTTCCATCCAGATCGATCAAGCTAGCTGCCTCCAGTTTCGTACGCTAAGTTGGTTGAGGTCCCGCTTGCGTGCGCCACCTGAGTCTTCATCTACAACGCTAACCCTCGGAGGCGGATTCGGAGATTTTTCGGACCGGAGCTTTAGTGTCCATCCGCTCGACATGACCCAACTTTCTCAACTCCTTCTACATGACCTTTATTCTTCTAACTAAGTCGACGTCGCTGTACAGCCCATACAGGACCGAAAATCGCATGAAGAATTTTGCTCTCAAAGCAGCCAAGAGCACCCTTATTCATTTTTGATAACGCCTCTGTGCCACAGCACAGGACTGGGATTATTAAGGTTTTATATAGCCTTCTTAGTCCAAAGGCGCAGCGATTGGCCAGAGTTATTCATCGTTTCATCTCAGCGTTGATATAACTTCAAAATTATATCTGTCGAGGGAGACGTTCTGCCCGAGACGTCGGTGTTGGGTGTCCTTTCTGGTTGACAGCATATACTTGGTCCTGGCTTCCATCTCAATATTCACAAAAGCGCCATTGACATCACTCTGCTTTCATCCGATTAAGTCAATTTCATCGGCGTATGCGAGTAATTAGACTGACTTTTGAAAGATTGTGCCTCTTGTGTTAGCGTGTGAGTCTTGTACTAGTCTTTCAAGAATGGCGTTAAGGAAATCGCATGACAGCGCATCGCCTTGTCTAAATCCTTTTTTGATATCAAAAATCTCGGAGAGATAGTTTTCGACCTTTGCAAAGAGCGTTCTCCATCGTAATTCAGCACAATCTGACGAGTTTGGCAGGAATACCAAGGCAAGACACGACTCTATAGACGCTGTCATATGCGGCCCTTCAATCGATGAATAGGCGATGTGTATTTGGAGCTCATGGGTTTTTTCCAGGTCGATGGTGGATTATCCTGGCCTAAAGCCACACCGATATCGACCAATCAGATTGTTAATGGACAGCTTCAGGCGTTCACTCAATACGGCAGATAGGATCTAGTCTAGTTGTTAAGAAGACTGATGACACTGTATTTGGCGCAGTTCAGAGGGTTTCCTTTTTAGAGTATCGGATAAACAATGTTGAAGTTCCATTCATCTGGCAGTTTTTCCTCCGACCATATTTTACTGATGAGTTGGAGTATACTCCTTACCAAGTCATCGCCTGCTCGGCAGGCAGGCCGTTCACTCCAGCAGCTTTCTTGAACTTAAGCTTGGATATGGCTATCTTCATTTCATCCAGGTCAGGTGGACGGAGTTGTCGGTATACACCGTCCAAGTTGAAAGGTTCATTCTGCCTGACAGTGATATTTCCAAATCCTCAGTATCAATTACGACTAGCTACGATATTCCATTGTTCATCTCCAAAGGCTTCGGTTCGGGGTTTGTATTTGTTTATTTTAACTTTTGGTAAAACTTCCGAATCTCATTCCCGGTGCAGCATCTCTCAATTTCCTCGATAGCGCCCTCCTCGTGCTCCTTCTTTTCCGACTGAAAAGCCGGTGTTCGTCTGTGTTCTTCTGGTCGTAGAGCCCGTGAGCAGCTCTAGTCCATCTATACAGCGTCGCTTCGTATGCCTCTGCCTTAGCTGTATGTGTTTGCCGGCACTCGAGTAAGCGAGTAAGCGAGTAAGCCTAATGTTTTGTCGGATTGAGCCTTAATACGAATTGTTACTTCTGACCTAAGTTTGCCTCTAACAACAAATCTGCATCCAAATAGGCGCTGCTTTTGCCATCGACAACAATCGACGTAGTAGATGTGGCAGTTTTTCATTCTCTTTTTGCCCGATCCATCGCATCGCATCGCTTGGATGACAGTAATATCTGTTTTGCAACAGTCCAGCGGCTCCACCAGTTGTTCGGTTGGACGTGGCCTATTAAGGGACCTACCATTCCTCGTGCAGATCCGAAGTTCATTGTCCTTGTTTCGTTTGAAGGGGTTGCCTATAGTAGATCCGTCCGTATTCGAGGCTTGTTGTTGCTTTCTTTCCCCGGCGGCACAACTGTCAACGTGGAGGGCCAGTTCCATTAAAAATACCCATAGGACGAGGGGTCGGTTAGACCGATGCCAGTTATCCGTTCGGGAATGTGAGCGCTGCAGTTAATCCATTGAGGACTCGTCCGTCACCATCAGTTTTCCAAGATCCTGACTTAGTCATGGCGGTTTGCCGGAGTAGCTGGCATTCATCCGCTGTTCCGTTTATTTTTGTTTGTTGCTTAGCACTAACGCTTATAAGTTTGGCAAGTCGATGGACTAGTATCCTGTGGTTTCCACTTGGAGGTAAAATAAGCACAATCGTGACTACTAATGAACACGATACGGTGCTGTGACCGGTGCTGTAGTCTTGTCCTGAGATTTCGAAAACTAAGTGAAAGCTACTCTATTTCCAGTAATGATTTAAGCAATTTTTATTGCACAACCATGCTCACTCATGCAGAACCGAAAAAGATGATGTCAATTCAATCAATGAGTGATTAATGATTCAATTCAGTCAGTTTGTTGCGTAGCTTTGAGAGAACAGCTAAGCTTCATGTTAGAAAAACTGCTTTGCGAATGAGTTTTCTGTCCAAGACGACGACCTTACCAAGGTGAAAGATCCGGCGAGTCTGCGCTCCGAAATCTAGTGGAGCTCCATCACTCGACAAGAAGAAGTACGTGTTGAACATTTTCATTCGACAACGGAACTTTTGATGGAATGTGTAACTCTTTGTCACATTTTGTAGATAAGAGCAATACTTACTGCGTTCAATGTATATTGGTGACATCCTGTCCGTACTGCATATGGGTTGATTCACTGCTAAACGCTCTCAATGGTTTCTAATAATCGACAAAGATGATTGATGGCAGCATAGAAGAATAATTAGCATCATGCCTCGAAAAGTACACCGTTATAGCATTACACCTCTAAATATATCAACAGTTTAGAAGAATGCACTTAGACTCGTGGCGATAAGAAGGAAGCTTTGTTTTCGATTCTTGGTTTAAGAGACGTAAATTAGCTAGTAGTAGAACAATGTGCGATGGCTACAATTTACCAGCAACGAAATTCAGGCCTATAAGTCAACTCGTTCAGCGGATAGCCTATGTCAAGACATCATTGTTAGACATTACATGAATATAACTCCACAAAACAACTAATAAATATTATTTTAAAAATATAACAACCCTGACATTTTCAAAGTTTCATCTACTCCTCGCCAGGTACCGCGACCATAGATAAAAGTCACTTTCTTTATGAAAACCAACTAGCTGTCATTTTTCAAAACGCCAAAATCAACCAAAGCAAATAAATCCAAGCCACCAACGGTTTGCTGAAGAAAATTTTTTTACTTTTCCTCTCTCCTTCGATATTGCAACTAATTTTCTCACTAACAAAACAATCAAACTAAACAGAGTTCAAACTGACTTTATACAATATGGGCCGTCCAACAGAAATCAAATTGAACAACGCACCTAGCGATGTAATCTCGGCCGTGAAATTCGGCCCCGACTCCAATCAATACCTCATCTCGTCGGCATGGGATGGCAGTGTCCGCTTCTACGATGTCGTTAACAATTCCATGCGGCAGAAATTCATGCACGATGCACCCGTCTTGGATGTCGCCTTTGTGGTAAGTTTTATCTAAGAAAACCCATTCAAATCAAGGGCTAATGTGTTCTCTTTCATTAAGGATATCGTTCACGCGGTTAGTGGTAGTCTGGACGGCCAACTCAAACTCTTTGATGTAAATACTCACACGGAGAGTTCAGTCGGTAGTCATGAGATGGCCATTCGATGTGTAGACTATGTGGAGAAAGTCAATGGCATTCTCACAGGCAGCTGGGACAAAACCATCAAACTCTGGGATGTACGTGACCGACAATGTGTGGGAACCTACGAACAGAGCAACGGCAAAGTCTACTCCATGAGTGTGAAGGATGAGAAAATAGTTGTTGCCACTTCTGATAGAAAAGTCCTCATCTGGGACCTACGCAACATGGCACAGTACATGATGAAGCGAGAATCCTCACTGAAATACCAGACAAGATGCATTCGCATCTACCCGAACAAAGAGGGTTATGTTATGAGTTCGATTGAAGGTCGTGTTGCAGTGGAGTACTTCGACCCAGATCCTGAAGTGCAGAAGAAAAAGTTCGCCTTCAAGTGCCATCGCAACAAGGAGGACAACAAGGAGACGATTTACCCGGTGAATGCGATTAGTTTCCACAATGTCTACAATACTTTCGCCACTGGCGGCTCTGATGGATTTGTGAACATTTGGGATGGTTTCAACAAGAAAAGGTTGTGTCAGTTCCATCAGTACGACACGTCCATTGCATCGTTACACTTCTCCAACGATGGCAGTACGTTGGCCATTGCCTGTTCCTATTTAGATGAATTCGAAACTCCTCCGCAGAACACTAACGATCCAACCATCTATGTGCGGTATGTCAACGATCAAGAGACCAAACCGAAGTGATAAAGGTCTTCAACGTGTGGCTCTGAGGATGGCCACCAGTGTATTCCTTCTCAGCGCCGACTTTTAATTTTAACTGTGTACTCGATTTATGATTTTGTAATAATTAGATTCTAGACTATGTAACGGTGTGTGGCTTTTCATTTCTTGATTTTTGTTCTTTCAATCGCTGGACGTGGCTGAGTCCTAAACGTAACTTCTAATGCTCCAATCGCTCTCTACTGCCTGCCTGATGAATTATGCCTAACGATGGGTTCCTCTTGAGGATAACTGAAATCGCATGAGCATTTAGGATGCAGACTGGTTGAGTGCTCATGAAGGACTAGGTGTTGCTAAATACCTTCTTGTTTTGGGCATAAGCCCAGAGAATGACACTGCAGAGAATTCTCCATCCCTTTTCCTGTCTTTAACTGGTTTACTCGTGCTTAAGGATATAGGTACTAGGCGCTGATGTGGTTGATGGTACTGTAAAGTGTAAACACACGAATAATTTTATTCTCTTTCCGAAATCTTTTGAAGGACATTGTGTACCATAGTCGTTGTGGCAATACAACTTTTGACAGTTTTTTTTCTGTCGGAACAGAGCACTTCGACGAAGTTCTAGTGCATAATACTCCTTGTATGTTCCTTTTAATTGTATAGTAAGTGATAGTGCCTACAGCACCTCCACTCAGCACATCAACGCCACGTACAAGCAGCCTGATGCCAATATAGGCTGGGTACACAGCAAGCATTCGCAGGATGTCATGTCACTTATGTCATTTAGATGCTAAACGAAAACATGGTGCCCCCTTACCACGCGAACAGTCTTTTCTACTGGGGGACAGTAAATACGTCAATTACTTCTTGCAGACCGCGGGAAGCATTTGATTGATCTTGGTGTCCTAGGAGTGACGACATCTGCAGTTATGCCCTGTGTCATCGAGCCAATTTTAGGCTCGCTTCTAAAATCCAACTCTTTTTATTGTAGCCCAGCCTTAAACATGTGCGTGATTACTTTCTTGGCAATTGTTGCACATATTTTTGTCCTTTTCCGGCAAATAATTTTGAGAAAAGCCAGCGACAACCATTTCTGGCATTTTGGGTTTTTTGATCACGTTGCCGACAAGTTAGACGGAAGGCTTAATAGTTATCCCAGCATGTGTTTGAGGCTTGGGATACGTTTGTCAGGAATGTAAGTAGCCAGCGAAATTTATGTTGAAGTTCTAATACATATTTTGTAAATATTTTTTAGAAAATAAAATTGAATTTGCTTGCTATCCATCACAACTTTGTCCCACCAACTTTAACGCAACAACATTATTTTATTTTATTCTGGTTGTATTTCGGAGAATCCTCTTGTTTCAAAACCATGGCTATAAACCTCATGTATTCGCCTGGACGCACGACCTGGTTTGGGTTGCTTTCACAGTTCAGAATGTCGAAGCCGCCCACAATTGTGTGGATTGAAGTCGCCCGATGTAACTATTTGAATATGAGGATACAGGTATACAGTCCATTGCTGTTCGGTTCGGGGCTGCTATAAATAAAGCAATTCTGAACATTTGCTTACGGAAATAGAATTTTAACGACGCGAGGTTGTATTCGGAAAGTTATATCACTGCGCGCTTAAAAAGCGACATCGCAATAAGAAAAGAACAATGGAACACTTATCAAGGAGTTTCAGATTTGAGTGATCTAAGAGGTGTGGTATGTCCACTTTAAATTTTCGGTTTGTGGTTTTTCAGTATGTACCAAGTTTTTCACCTAAGTCCATAAGAACTAATCGAGTAACGTGTAATCGCACAATCCTGCTGGCCAATTCATTCGTCCATTACGCGATACGATGTCGTTGAATTGAGTTCTTTGTAAGTCAATGCTTTCATGGGCAGTATGAAAATTAATTTGATTTTTCGTGGCATACGGGAGATTGGTTCATTCGCGTCATAGGAGGTGTGGTGGGTTAGTAGATTACGAAGGTTACTGTTGAGGAAAATACAGTTATGCGTGGACTCGTATTCAGCGTGACCCAAAAGGAGTCGATGAATGAAGAGAAAGTCGGCTGCATCTCTGCATTCCTCTCAAGGGTGTTCAAGTTAATAAGGTTGAGACGGTTTTGATAGAGAGCAAAATAAAAGGATCGTTCCAGGACATACCTCGAAGAGCAAATCGAAGAAAACGGCACTGGATGCTTTCGATTCTTGAGATATGAACACGATGATATGGGGACCACACTTGACTGGCGTACTCCAGGAGGAGGCGAACAAAGGTAATATAGAGAGACCTGGTCACGTATGGATTGGTGAATTCTTTGGACCTCCGTTTTACAAAACCTGCTGCAGAGTTGGCTTTATGGATTATCCCATCTATATGTAAACGGAAGTTGAGCTCCATATCACACAAATCGCCGAGATCGCGAAGAGATTGAACGAATGTTGCAAATCCGGGGGAGGAAAAATCAAATTATTATTTAAAGGGAATGCCGGACTGCCGGCAAAACAAGAAACTAAAAAAAAGGAGACAGGTCCGCGTTGTCGTACCGTTACGGCTAGCGAGTCGCGCATGTAGGGAAATCTAACCGTCTTACGAACGGTTTCAAAATAACGGGAAGAAGGCATACGGACGCGGTTTTATTGCAAAGATGGTCTATATTATGTGCACAAATATGTGTTATTCAAAAAGGGGGGTACTTATCTAGTTTATGGGGTTTTCCTGCCTATGCGGGGTCGCTCTCTAGCTGGGGTTTCTGCTGGTGGAGGAGGGTGAGCCGTCTCCGCCACAATCACCGACTTTCGTCCGGTTATATCCGTTGGGTGTCTCTCGTCATCGATTTGTTTTATTTTGTTGTTCTTGTTCTCGTTCTTATTCTCGTTTGTTCTTGTTCTTATTCTCGTTCGTGTTCTGATTATTTTTATTCTCTTCTGTTTGTTTTTTTGGTTATTCGTTCTTTTTTTTGTTGGCTCTTGCCCTTAAGACGATAAGCTATTGAATGAGCTTATCCGCCTTTTTGGCGGTTCCGTTAATTCAGCTGTTAGAGCAAAGGGAATCACATCCAGAGCTCCAACAGCTTCTCACTGAATCCCCAGCCAATCACACCAGTCGATGTTCTATGTTTGTGGGTCATGTTTGTTCGTTCTGTTTGTTTTGTCTTCCAAGTGATTGCTTTGGTTCGAAGCCAGCCCTCTGACCCGAAACCAAAGCTAAGGTTGAGAGCTTTAATTGAAACCGCCGGGTAGGGAGGAAAACTTGTTTTACCAGGGGTACCATGAGGGGTCAGTAAACCTTCTTGCACACATAGGGAACCGACGATCGACCGCGGATAATTGTGGGCTTTCCTTAACAATTTGGTTTTAACTTTTGTGGTGGTAGGGGGTTATACAAATTTATAATCCTGGGGCAAACAATATCATATATGGTGGGCTCGCGGCCATTGCTGATTGTGTTGACTTCTCCGGACATCAAGGGGCGGACCGTCCGTCCGCTAGAGTTTCCAGGCCGTCCGCCTGGCTCTATCAGGGGTAAACGATAAGCTATCAGGGATACCTATGTGGTCATCTCTGGAGCGATAGGTCGGGGGAAGGAATTGAATTTAGAGGATCCAGTGAATCCCACCCGTACCGTGGCATCCAGAGCATGACGGGAAGAAAGAAAAGAAGGGACAACACAAGAAGGGGGAGGAGAAAAGAAGAGATCAACAGACAACCGTTGGAAAAGGGGATGGAGGATTTTTGGGGCGTGATTTGCAAGCAACACGAAGGAGGTTGGTTGGTTGTGGAAAAGGAGAGTCGGGGAGGAGGTTGATGCCGCTTATGTGAAAAGGTGATGGGTTGGCATCTGGGGATATTAAGTTCCAAACAATTTTTGAGGCACCAAATCGAAAAACTATCAAGATCTTGTTGAAGGAGGAAGGAGTCATGGGGAGAGGAAATGGTTTTGGAAAATTTGGTATCGTCGGCGTAAAGGGAGACGGACGAGTGTTTGATGATCCTATCGAGACCATTTGTGGTTAATATAAAGAGAAGGGGACCGAGATGGCCAAAAATGAGGCGGAGTGGGGTGACCTAAAGCGAACGCTGTAAAAACGGTTTTCGAGGTATTTTAACAGTATGGATTCAAAGCCGAGGGCAGACAATTTGAACAGTATTGATCGATGAGAGATTTTATCGAACCCCGAAGGGGGTTAGAGGATTGGTGTGTAAGAGCTTTGTTTCGGATAAGAAAGGAGTGAAAACTAACGTTGGAGAATATGTTTGTTTTGAAGCTTCATTTAGGATCGGGATTAAAGCTTCGTTTTTTGTTAGAATGTTTCTTTTTTACTTTTGGAAGGGAGTTGGAGAGGGGTCTTTTTTAAGCTTATCATTACGTTTATTTTTAGAAATTTAATTATGGTCGAGATGTGGGTTTTCTCGTTCCTCAAAATATTTGGTGGTACTTATCTTCCCAGGTTTAGTGGCCCTACAACGGGAAGCAGGGAACAACCATGAATATTTGGTTGGGATGTTGATTTTGAATCTGGAGGGATTGTTGGAATCAGCCGGGGAAATCATCTGACACTCACTAATTGTGATAGAATAATTTCGGTGAAAGAACTTCCGCACCCAAGAAGCATCAGCGTGTTGAGGAGCATCTTCAACGTAGAATGCTGTATGGTTTCCCTTTTTCAGTTTTTCGAGTCTGCTTTTCCATTCGGAGGGGGTGCATTAAGTTCCGAATTGTTTGAGTAGTTTGCGTGGAGCGGTGGCGGACGGGATATTAGTTGGTAAAGGCAGCACGTTGTTAGGGCGGGGGAGGAGTAATTGAAAATGATGGCATGGAATTGAGACATTGTACGGGGAACCAGATTGGAGTTGAATTTGGGGGGTATTTCATCGGTTTTTTGGGAAGCCAATCTCACTTCTTTACCGACTTTGGCAACGGTCAACCGAGTCGTTATGAGCTCTTCGCTGACGTCAATCATTTTTAGGCTCAGGTCATCGAGCGTCATCCACATTACTGTCAATGCAGTTTACTGAGTCTTTAATCTTTTCTATTCTGTAAAGAGTTGTTCTGCTAATATGACCATTCTCCGTTAGCATTGCATTAATAGACTCGTTGTTGCGTTTAACTGCCAGCTAAGGTGATCTCTTTGCACTCTCGGTAAAAATTGAAGAGACAGCAATACTCATTGAGTCAGGTAATGATCTCCGGGTAAATCCGATGCAAATGGCATGGAAAATTTTGCGCAGAGACCACTGCAGGCTCAACAATTGAGCACAAAATACTAGCACAGCACTTTTCCATTGTTTGTGTATAAGTTAAAGTAGGTCGACGAACACTTATCACTTTTTTTTTGAGGTCAACTGGCACAGGGGAAGTTGTGAAAGCGGCAGACAAAACTAGTTTGACGAACAACGACGGGAAAAATTCTAAAAATACTGAGTCGGCAGTTTACGGGGCGTTGAAAGAAAGTGGAAAATTAAATAAATTCGGTATACGGGAGAAAAAGCAAAACACGTCCGCAGAGGTTGACAGTTAGACAAAGACAAGCAGCGCCGTCCTGCAGGAACCACATATTCTGAATCGATTTCGTTTACATTCTCGAAGAAATATTAAGTTATCGTTGTCCGATAACGTTGGCTATTAACTGAAATGCGAGCTCCGTTCTAATTTTTAAAAAATAAGAACCTACGTGAAGATCACTACCGAACACAGCATTTTTGTGAGTGTAATTTCGTCTCACTCCAGAAACGACAGTGATGACCCTCGTCACTAAGCACTAAGATTCAACTTCATGCTGCTCATAAGTCCAATCTGCGAACTCCCGTCGTCGCGAAAGTTGTCGTGGCTTTATTTTAACTGCACCAGCTGGATCTTATACCAGTAGACAGATAAAGGGCACATTTTTGTGGTTAAAGCCTGTTCGTGACGATTTGTCAAACTCCAGTTTGAATATTTCTCTATTGGAAGATCTATCAGTCAAAAAAAGATCCTTTATTACTCTGAACTCAAATTGTCCGCCCAATAATTGAGCTCTTCATCACATAATATAGTGTTTTCATCACACCACAAGAATGAACGCCTCAAAATACAAATTACTCCAATTATTCGTAATAAACGGTAATCAGAAATCGCCCACCTAGGTGCTAAAGTATCTAGTAGGAATACATTATCACGAATCAGTTAATTCAATATCCTCCACAAGTTCATACCACTTGCTATGAAACAAATTGCATGCCACAGGACTTTGGGCGGTTTCCAACAGAAGTTAAACACCTTGAATGGGTGAGGAGATAGGACGAAGTTTTTATTAAGCCATTGAATATTTAGAGGCCTCATAAAGGTGTACGGCATAATTGCCCATTAGTGCTTCGGCTGGTTAAGTGAAATTTATTTCGATATTGATCTACTAACTGAGATATTAATTTAAATGTGTATGTTGAGAAGTGTGCTCGTATTATTTGCGGATTGGTTTAACTTTGTTCGCCATGCGACGTGCTCTTGTCCATTTTCGCAAGTACAGCATCAGTTGTACCAAAGCAAAATGCAGAAATTCCACTCCAGCTAGACCAGATGCACCCAGAAATAAAGTGGCAATGCCTCCAAAGTACCCTGAAACGATATTTGAATTAGAAAACCAGTTGTAGATAGTTTGGAGTGAAGGTACGAACTTACCAATTAAATCCCAAATGGTGAACTTTAAGTTTGTAACATACTTCATCATCACCTCTGATTGATAGTAGACATTGACCCGGGTTAGTAGATTTGTTACAGAATTACTTTAAAAATGATTAGGACTCGGAATAGGAACGATGATTCAAATATTGACTTACTTATAAATCGGCACGGTATTAAGTGTAACACGGTAGTTCAAAGAATCACAACTTGGTGGACATGAGCAAACCATCCCAGGTCCCATTCTGACATATTTCTCCACATTAGGTTGATTCCCATTTCCAAACAGATCTGTATTGCATGTTAAGTTTATAGAAAAACGAATATATGTAAATTTGTATTAATTTTGAAAATTCGTAGATCTGTAAAGAGCACTCACTTTTGTATTTGTAGATACAAGTGAAGTCGGAAGCTGTACATTCTCGAGCGTTAACATCTGAAAAAAGGAATCGGTTTTGTATTTGTAGAAATTTGTGTGAGACTGAGGGAATAGTAACAATAGCCAAGATATGAACGTGCTAGTGACCAGCAAGATTATTCTGTGATATACGATTGGCGAACACAAATTTAATGAATACAAACCAAGACTTTATACCATCACGTTAAAGCAAGGCAATATGTGACAGATTATGCCATCGTTTTCCATATTCCACGGAATAAGCTGGTGAGATCAAGCTTCTTTATATCACCAATTATTACTACAGTGCTCCGCGGATGCCTTTTATTACCAGAAAAAAAGCGTTGATAAAATGTATCCCGGCCGTACTTTGTTCTGAACATCGATTGCGGTAGGTATTTATCGGCCTCAATCTGGCGATGCTATGAGTACCATCGAGTAGCAATTGATGACATTCGAGTGCTGTCCAATAAATTCACGTAATGAAATCAATGGTTCGTCAACAGTTAGCACGGTAGATACTTTGCATCTGCAACTGCATCTTATTCTCATTTGAGGTTTATAGGAATTTTCAGGAATAGCTCGTCGGTCAAAATGCAGGTGGCGGTGGATAAACTCTTAATGTATTGGGTCTATGACTTAATTCGCGCGGTTTGCTAAGAGATGGCGTAACTTGTATTATTCCATTGGAACATGCGTTGGAAAGCTACTGTCATTGTACGTCATTCATTTGAAGCGTAAACAACAATAATTTTTTTCACTCAAATATGTCCAACTTTGTGCCTGAAAAAGTGTTTTTGCGGGGAGGTCTTCTTCATTATGGTGAACATGCGCTAGCTGAGCGAACGTGCCAAAAGTGGTTTGCACGATTTAAAAGTGGTGATTTTGGCTTGGAAGACGACGAACGTCCTGGGCAGCCAAAACAGTTTGACGATGAAGAACTGGAAGCATTACTCTATGAAGATTGTTGCCAAACACAAGAAGAGCTCGCAGAATCTTTGGGTGTCACTCAAGCAGCCATTTCAAAACATTTGAAAGCAGCTGGATATATTCAAAAGCAAGGAAATTGGGTTCCACATGAACTCAAGCCGAGAGACATCGAAAGGCGGTTTTGCATGTCCGAAATGCTGCTGGAACGCCACAAAAGGAAGTCATTTTTGGATCGGATTGTTACTGGTGATGTAACATGGATCCATTACTACAGCCCCAAGCGCAAAAAATCATATATGAAACCCGAAAGATGGGAAATACTATTGTACATGTCTTAATTAAATAAGCGTTCAAATTTTGAAAAAAAAACCGTATGAATTAAGTTATATACCCAATATAAACGCTTTAATATCTCTGCATGGTTTTACTGTCTCCGAAATATCTGGCTGTTTTTAGACAAGGGGTTTAAGCAAGAACCTGACCCTCTAAATTGTTTAGGACCCAAATAATAAGATAATAAGAGCCGCAGATATGTAAGAACTCCTTGACGACGTGGAAAGCTGAAATACGGATAAGCAGAACACTTTAACAACTGGTGGAGACCGAAGACTGCTCTGACGAAACCCTTCATAAGGAGGATCAATAACTATGATTTACGAGTATACTACGGTGATTCCTACCATTAATTTTGGTGTGGATAGGTAAGTAGCGGACAAAACTCTTGTTCCTTAAGCCGTAAATGAACGGCTTGGAAAAACCAGGCTTGGTATACGCTCACACTCTGACAAAACAAGTGAACCATGCTACGAGTACGATAGTACCTTTTGATAAAAAATTAAAACAGCCGCATACATATAGCAAAAAAAAGGACCTAAGGACGTTCTAAAAGAGACTTCGTCTTTCGTTTCGAATATACGTGTAGCTGTCAGATTTCATTTCTGACTCAATGAAACCACTAAACCTAATTGCGGTAAACACATGCATACTTACACATTTTTTTGGAGGACTCATGTTCCCTATCTCCGGAGAAATTCGCTAATTGCTGGTGCAATGCGCATGCACGCAATCGAAAAGCTGTCGGGAGTCGCCACTACATACGATCGAAAGGAAAAACGGACAGTAGGGACTCTGCGGTGATTATAGCGCGTTAAAAGCAAAAACATTGCCAGGCAGGTATACTATTTCGCATGTGCAAGATTGCTCACACCGTCTGCATGTGCAATCCAAATTCCTGCAGAGCTGAGTGACGTTGAGAAAACTGCGGTCTGCGTACCTGCTACATCGGTTCTGCTATTGATAATGACATCTTATCAGTTTCCTAGGCCTAAGGAAACTTGCTCTTGAGTTGACGGGCTTAGAAGAGTTGCCTTAGTGGCGCTCACAAATTGGAGCAGACCTCGATCATGATAGACTGCGCGGCTAAAATTAATTGCCTAAAGGCCGAACTATTGCCGTTCAGAAAGTCTTTGTAAAATGGGAAGAAAGCAACTGAGGCAAGGGAAAAGTTGTTTAAAGTTAACGTCAGAAACACATACATATGTATCATCAAAGAACGCCAGTGTCAGAACAGGCTCGTCTGATTACGTGATGATGAGTTTTCAGAAATATCAAAATAACACCACGTCTGGAAACGGACTAAGGCTAATCGATTTCGCTGCGGGACGTAACGTTACTATAGCAAGCTTACGGTTTCCTCACCTCAATATTCACAAGAGAATGTGGCAGACACCAGAGCATCAAACTTTCCTCCTGTCCAACTGTCCAGATAGAACATGTTGCGATCGACGTGAAGCACTCCTCAAGTATTTTAGATGTGCGCACATTCCGAGCGGACAACACAGACTCGGACCAGTACCAAGTTGCAGCCATTCGTACGTCTACGGATATCTCAGACGCCACAACAACGGGGAAATATGGTACTATGAGGAGATTTAACGTTGAACGGTTGCAATTGCAACAAGCCGCCAGAATCTTTGCCGATCGCGTATCCGTCAACCTCTCACGAAGTCCTTTGCAGCCAGCATGAAGTGCTGAAGTGGCTTAGATGCCGAGAAGCCATCAGAAATGCTGCAACTGACGTGCTACGAGGGGCGTTCAAACTATTCTCGGTATCGGGGTGAAGCTGTGGTTGTATATATAAATTGACTTATTTATCAAGTAATACTATTATTTTAGTGCATTCATGTAAAATTTCATATAAATGTGATTATTAATTCGCGTTTTATCTCTAGTTAAACAGAATCATAATGGCAACTGAGACGATGATGGTGAAAATTGAGCATCGCGCTGTAATTAAATTTCTCCCTAAGCAAGGAAAAAGTCAAAAAACTATTCATGAAGAGATGGTGGCTGTTTACCAGGGTTCCGCACCTTCATTATCAACTGTGCAAAAGTGGTCAAGTGAGTTCAAGAGAGGCAGAGAGAGCATTGAAGACGACCACCGCTCCGGCGCCCCGGCTACTGCTTGTACGGGAGAAAGCATCAAAGAAGTCGAAAAACTTGTTCTTGAGGATGCCCGAATAAAGGTGAAAATGATGGCAGAGATCACCAAGCTTTCAATTGGTACCATTCACACCATTCTTCATGTTCTTCATGAGCATCTTAACCTTTCAAAGGTCAGTGCAAGGTGGGTGCCACGAATGCTCACAGCGCCTCAGAAAAAAGTGAGAATCGCATGCTGTAGAGAGCTTTTGGAGATGTGTAGTGAGAACGCGGACGGTGTTATCAATCGAATTGTTACTGGGGACGAAACATGGGTCCACCACTATGACCCTGAAAGCAAACAAGAGTCCATGCAGTGGCATAAAAAAGGAACAGACCCCCCGAAGAAGTTCAAAGTCACTCCGTCTGCCGGGAAGCTCATGGTCACAGTTTTTTGGGACTCAAAGGGAATCTTGCTCATTGAGTACAAAAAAAAAAGGTGAAACCATCAACGCCACATCCTACGCTTCCACTTTGCATAAACGCTCCTGTTCACACGGCGCGAGTTTCCAAGGCTGCTGCGCGAGATTGTGGTTTCGAAGAAATCCAACACCCACCCTATAGTCCAGACCTTGCCCCTAGTGATTATTTCCTGTTTCCGGATTTGAAAAAATGTCTTCGTGGAAAAAGATTTTCGGATGATGAAGAACTCAATTCGGCAATAAATGGAGGAGGAGGAAATTTATTTTTTTGAGGGTTTAAAAAAGCTTATTTCAAGATGTAACAAATGCATTGATGTTAGGGGAGATTATATTGAAAAATAAAAACAATTTAAATTGAATTCGCATTTTTTTTCACATCGATACCGAGAATATATTGAACGCCCCTCATAAGTTTCACCCGCCCACCACCACGAAACTCCTGGTTTGATGCTGCCTGTTATGCTTGCCCGCACATGCAGCATAACAGGCTTACAAAGTGGCGCTGCACAGAAGGACGATAGCGGCTCGTGAGCTCTACGAGCAAAACGGGAGGGTAGAACATCGGCTCCTCCGGAGAAAAAATAAAGAGCATGAGAAGTGCGTGATCGAGAAAATAGAGAGGTGCAACTCCAGGAATAATGTTCGGAAGTTTAACCAAAAGGTGAAAAGAACGTGTCAGGGTAATAAGACCCGAACGGAAACCTGTAGAGATGAACGAGGAAACCTTGTAGTAGAGTCGCAGTCGGTACTGAGGATATGGAAAAACCATTTCTGCAGACTGCTAAACGGCGGAGACGAAACAAATTCCGCTGTCAGGCAGAGCGAACCATTCAATATTGACGATGCAAGTCAATAATTCCGTTCACCCTACCAAAATGAAGTGAGGATAGCAATATCTAAACTGAAGTCGAACAAGGCTGCCGGGCCGGACGGCCTAGCCGCCGAACTATTTAAGGCAGCAGCAGATGATTTGGTAGAGAGCATACACCAATTTATTTCCAAGATTTGGTCTGTTGATTGTATGCCTGATGAATGAAAATCGTTTGCCCGGTTCACAAGAAAGGAGACTCTTTAAACTGCACCAACTACAGAGGTACGAGTATCCTAAGCATCGCATATAAGATCTTGTCTGCCGTATTGTGCGAGCGCCTGAAACCATTTATCAACGATCTGATTAGACCGTATCAGTGCGGTTTTAGGCCCGGTAAGTCCACAATTGATCAAATATTCACACTACTGCAGATCCTGGGCAGAGCCCAAGAAGTTAAGATTGATACTCACAACCTTTTTATCGATTTTAAAGCCGCATGCCATATGACAGCATCTACAGAGCCATGTCTAGTTTTGGCATCGCTGCCAAACTCGTCCACGTGTGCCGGATGACGATGGAGAAAACTTGCTGCTGCATTATGGTCGGTAACGACCTAACCGAGACCTTTGATGTCAAGAAAGGATTTAGGCAAGGTGACGCGCTGTCATTTGCCCTCTTTAACAACATACTTAAAAGAATTTTGCAAAACTCACAAGCCAACACACGAGGCACGATCTTTCAAAACTTTGTTCAATTGCTTGCATACGCCGACGCCGGGTCTAGCGGTAAACGAGGGCAAAACAAAGTATATGCTGTCAACAAGAAGGGACACCCAACATCGACGAATCGGCCAGAATGTCCGATTAACTTTGAGGTAGTAAGTGACTTTGTCTCCCTCGGCTCTGCTATCACATCTCAAAACGACATCTCTTCAGAAATCAAACGAAGAATAACGCCAATCGCTGTTTTTTTGGGCTGAGAGGGCTACTCTGTAGTAAGGCCCTCAGAACAATCAAGGAATCTCTATATAAGACCCTAGTAATCCCAGTCCTGCTCTATGGTTCCGAAGCATGGGCCTTTTCTAAAGCTTCTAAGATATTTGGTCCCGTATGCGTTGATGGGTTCTGGAGGAGACGATTCAACGATGAACTCTTAGAGCTGTACAGTGTCATCGACCTGGTCAAAAAACTGCGCATTGGACGTTTGAGATGGCTGGGACATTCAGAGTTAATGAACACCAACGCTCCAGTCCGCAGAATCTTTGACACTAATCCGGAGGGACAACGCAGTAAAGGAAGGCCTAGCCTTAGGTGGCGCGCGCAAGTGGATGGGGACCTCAACCAACTCGGAGTGCGGAACTGGAGGCAGCTGGTAGTCAAAGACCAAGCTAATTGGAGAGCCTTGTTGCTTGAGGCCCAGGTTCAATCCTGACTCTAGCGCCGCCTAAGTAAGTAAGAAAGTACTCCAGGAACAACGTACGAAAGTTTTATGAACTCTGTCTGTCTGTGCAACAACTATTATTGAAACGAAAGCTGCCAAAATGGGTTTAGCGGTAAATGAATTGATGGGCTTTAGGAGAAAGTTCAACGGTGTAATTATCACCTAACTACTGCAAAGTTAATTAGCGCAAAGCCTTTGTGAAGGCTGCATTTTCCAATTAATCTGCCGAAGATGTTTTCCCTTGCGATTTTGGCATTGAAATCCACCAGCTTTGTGACGGGTGTAAAAGATGATGCAGCGATTTTTCCTGTTATGCATTTTTGGCCCAATCTATTGTATCTCTTGGATTTTAAATATCATCCTCAGGGACAGTTTCAAAGTTTTGGAAAGCAACAGTGTACGTAGATTTCAGGTTTATAATCGCAGATCGTAATCTATGAACGATTTAATTCGTAATGGTGGTCCATTTGTGCCTAAGGCTAGTATCACTGTGATTTACTAAATGCTAAGGAAGTTACCCAGACAATCTTTCTGAAAGCTTTTTTAGCAAACAAAATACAATTAACATCAAATACGAGTATATAAAGCACGAGTATACGTACGTTGTGCACTGAAAAACAGCGAAATTGTGCAATTGCAGTAGCGTATTACATATTCTTGGCGGCACTTAGTTCTACAATTCCATTGTCGATAATTCAGATCGGGTATAAAATGGTAATCTGACTTCTCTTCCTAAAATAGAACGGAAATTATAAGTTAACAAGCCCGAAAGTGGATCCCTTACCTGAAATACGCATTTTCGAACTGAAGCCGGTAAGTGCTTTAGGTCTAAATGAACTTTTGTTGTTTCTGGTTTTACTATGACTGCATTATAGGTATTCGGTCGAAGATGGTAGGTCTTTTCGTCGGTCCATTGGTCGGAATTCTTCACCATCATCTCCACACCATACGGACTCTTCGAACCGGGCATGATCTTTGAGGTATTCCTACGAAACGAGAACAGCAATCCACTTCCTTCGCCGTTTTTGCTTGTCTTGAAGGGATAGAAACTGTCACTTTCCTAAAATGAGCAACATCATGAAAGTTATTATGGAGAAAATTCCGATTTCACTTACTGATTTCTGTTGAGATTCAGTAGACACAACCGAATTGAATACCATACATAAGCCCATGGTGGTCCTCTCGAGCAGGAATAACTTACAGCAGTCGTATACCTGCTCTGCCCACATGCAAGTTCCATGCATGAGCTCTTCACAACGGAAACTCAAGTACAAAGTTAAGCTATAGATGTTAATTGAGTCAATCAGATGTAGGGGTTCGTCTTCAATTCCGGCAAAGTTTTCGAATGTCTTGAATTGAAACTGAAAGTCATCCAATCGTCTGATAAATTTCATAAAGACATCCACAGTTTCATTGCTTGCGTTTGCTGGCAGAAATCGTTTCCTAGCAATTTGGACGCGATCCCAGTTGACCCGATGTTTTGTGCATAATGCAATAGCTGGGAAGTTTATATTGAACACTGGGTATTGAGATTCCTCGATGACTGTACTGAGTGCGCTTTCTTTGTATTTGTCCGACAGCAGAGAACACACAATAATGGTGCTGAGGAATGATGTTATAATGCAAGTGGCCCAGAAGTACCTTGAAAAATAGAAAAACATTTTAACGACATACGAAAACTGACTGTGAACGACCCTGAACAATGCCTATCCTATCAGAGTTCTATTCTATTGTATGATAGTTTCAGGTCCAACGCAAGATCAAGGACGGTAAAGCTTCCTTTCTTGCAATTTTTATACATAGGTATCGATGTTATACAGCCAGCAACTATATCTAATACTTGGTCGACGATGTCAGACCATCGAAACCTTCGAAATATCCATTGAATCAATCTTACTTTTACCACATTTTTACCTCCTAACCTTATCGCTTCTGGGGTTTTCAAGTCAAGCAAATGCTAACGAACCGAAGTCACACTTCCGAATTGAAATCATAAACGTCAGAAATTCCTGGAGTTAAAGAGCGTCACTCTTCGTAAGGATTCTGATACTGTCAAAAAGAGTGTGAGTCCATTGTACTCCTTATAATATGCTCCTTAAGCCAGAATTTCTCAATTTTTCTTAAAAAGTACATAAAGCACCTGAACACGCTACATCAACGCTGAGTATCTGCAGCCTATGTGAACATAGGCCGGCTACTCACAGAGGTAGTGCTGCGCGGATTGCGTATATTTTCGCTTGGAGACAAGTTTTTCTAACGTGGAGTGAAATCTAACGTGGTCATCCTCCAGAAAGACCCCAGCGTGGCATCCTACATCGGTTCTGGATCCATCCGTGATTGCCCGTCTATATTCCTTTCTTAGCTCAGATTCTGGCTGAAACCATTTCTGAGCACAGGGAAACACGATTTCGTATTTTATTCGCATCGGATGGCGTGTCCGTAAGACTTGAGCCTAAAGACAGCCCATGATAAGAATACGGTATCTGTCTAGAGCACAACCAGTTGTATCAGGGAAAGCCTCCATGCATCTGAGACAAGCAATTCCTTGGAGTCCGGTCAAGTAAAAATGAAAGCTTGTTCTATCACAACCACAACCACATCCATAACTGACCCATGATAATGCCAATTATCCAAAGTCCCTCCTCGGTTACAAGCTCCATGCCTTGCCGAATGCTGTTTTGCGATGGTAGAAGGCCGACAGCATCTTGAGGGTTGTCGACATAACATGTTTAGTCCAAAGAACTTTGTCAACAAAGATGATACCCTGGTTTGGAGAATCGAATGATAGAGCCTTTCAGCACTAGACGACCCAGACCAGACAGATTCCTTCTTCTCGTAAAGAGATGAACCTCAGTTCTGAGAGGATTGACTGGAAGCCCATTTGCAGAACACCAGTCGTCGATAGCGCTGATGGCTGCCTGTGCTTTAGAGTTAACAGTCGTTAGGCATGACCCAATAGGCAGTATAGCGACATCATCTCCATATGCTTCACCATATACATCAGAAGGTATGTATGCCAGTGCCAGGCTAGCAGTGAAGTTGCCAGCAGCGCCTTTATAACTTTGTTGACAGCGACTTGCAGCATTCCATAAAAACAACAGCGTCATCACAACCGATGACTTATACGATTAAAGGGGTATTTTGTTAAGCAGCCACTTGAAGCCGATGCGAGATGGTTTTGATTGAATTACCCGAGAAGTGAGACAGAGGGCCTTTGATTTTAACTCAGTGCCATCTTACTTACTTACTTAATTCGGTGGCGCTACAGTTCGCGAAACCTTAAGTAATAAGCCATTCCAGTTAGGCCAGCCTTTAGCTAACTGCCTCTAGTTTCACAATCCAAGTGACTTGAGGTTCCCTTCTATAATACTTATGGGCGATACCTATGGCGAGATCGTCCTCTACTGCGTTGTCCCTCCGAGTTAGATTCAAAGACCCTGCGGGCCGGAGCATTGGTGTCCATTCATTCTACATGACCTAGCCATCTCAGGCGACTGATACGCAGTTTTCTGACTAGGTCGACGTCGCTATATAGCTCGTATAGTTCGTGGACCGTGACGGACGAGTTCGGCAGGGATGCTAAAACTCAACATATCTTCGATCGGGCGCTCCTCCTCCTTTCTTCTTCTGGGAAGTCGGTGTCCTTCCCGTCTCTTCTGCCCGCAGAGCTCAAGGGTCTCGTCTTTGTACTCTTCTTGTTTAGCTACATCGCTATATCTTCTCACAGTAGTTCTTCTTTATTGTGGCTCTTGAGAAACTCTCATTCGCAGCTTGGCGCGAACAATGGAGTAAATATTGGGGGCCCGGAACGTTCGCACGTCGAGATTACTGGGGGCATGCCTTACGTCAATCGCAAAATGATTAATTTAATTTAGCGTTTGAACATCCGATGGCCGCCATGTCCACTTTTAAATGTGAAGACGAGGAAACCGTATGCATGCTATAGTAGTATTTCGTCCCTCCACAAAGTCAATAAGTCTAATTCCGTTGCCAAATGTCCTCCTTTCCTAGTAGGATTTTAGCATCATACTTCAAACAATGCTCATATGTCTTGTCGAGGAGCTCGTGGAAATATTGTTGGGTGGCGTCGTCCTTATCTTCCGTAGGGGAATTGGCGCATATTAGACTTATATATGTTAGTGAAATTAGTCCTAATGCAAGTTGTAATAAGATGCTAGTTCATGTGTCGGAAGCTTAAGACTTCTTGCCTAAGTCTGCCGCATATGGCAAATACTCGTACCCATCCGAATAAGTGCCGTTTCTTTTCCATATAGCTAGTAATCACCATATTTAGTGTACATACGAGTATACTCGTATCACAGTTTTCCATCCTGATTATGTCCAGCCCATCCCATCGCATTTCCTGGATGGCGTTGATATCTGCGCGATAGTAGTCAGAGGCCTCTGCTAATTGCTCGGCTGCACGTGACCTGTTCCACATGCAGATCCGAAGGGCGATCTCCTTTAAGCGTTTGCAAGGGTCGCCGAGAGTGAATCCATTTCTATCCAAGGCCATTAATTGGTTCGTCACATATGTTTAATCTCTTCAGTATAAGGTAGTGAGCCCGGCGGAGGCCAGAATTATGCTACTGGCCGAGCTTCCCTTGCCGTTTCAGCTTTTACTCATGCAGTTATTGAAGACCACAACTGTGAGGTAAGGTAAGAAATTCGCTGTAAACTTGATTGTTGCGCTGAAGCTGGCCCCTGGTGAAAAGACAGTCACCAAACTTTGTTTTAAGTAATGCTGTGTGGTAAGTGTCTCCGTCCTATCCTTCCTTCAAGCCGTTCAGCTCGAAAATAAATGGTCTCCATTGATTGCAACCGATTCGGGGGCATCATCTCGGACTAAGTACGGCTCAATGGCACCTCTGCCGGTGTGAATACCATATCAAATAGTCAATGACTACTGTTAGAACACCTCCGGTTGCTTTCTTGAACAAAGGGGATATTTTGTTAATTGACAAAGCAATTTAGTCAAAAATGTGCCTTTTTACTGGAGACGATTTTTTGGTACGATTTTTAAGATCCGGATATTCTTCAACGGAGCCCAATCAACGAGAGTTCGATGTGGACGATGGGCATTTTGCTATGCGTCAATATGATCTTTTATGGACATATAGCCAAGTCTTTTCGCAAAATAGGCCACCAGAGCGTTTGAGCCTTTCACTCTGTTACTGCCACTCTGTTACTGTTACTGGACTCGAATTTTTTCAACACTCAATCGTTCGGAAACGTTCGTTGGGCCAAAAAATCGATTATATTGGAACTCCAGGGCAACAATTATATCATTTTCTACCAAGGCAAACACTATCAGTCGAGAAAATAAACTACCACTGTTTAAATAAGGAAAGAAGCCAGCCGTGGGCGCGAGAGTGGTTCCAGAATATTATGAACGAGGAACGAAGCGCGTCAAGATGTGGAACAACTTCGATGAAAAATGTAAGAGAAGCGTTTGGCTCAATATAAATAAAAATACATTGCTGTGGAACGATTTCTCGGAAATGGCGGTAACGAACAAAGAGCAAGCCTTTAAATTGTGACCTAAGTACAGCAGACCTTCCTTTCTTTGGCTACCTTCTCACGGCAGGAAGGCTTAAGAGTCAAATATCTGAAAAGAACCCAGGTGAGAAAATCGAAATAAGCGTCCAAACTAGACATAAGATGGTTAAAAGTATGGAAGCGACCCAAGGAATTATATTCCAGGCGGCATTCGGAATAACGAAAATCTAGCCGTGGTCTTCCCGACTACGGTTCGTGTATGGATTCTGTAGGCCCCAACCAACGTACTATCAAAAATCCCAGCTTATACTTCTCGTGCTGTTGACAAAACGCGCCACATGGGCATAGTACCCCGGCGTTAAATCCCGGATCCCAGCTGATTTTAACGCTGACTCAGGAGCAGCTGGATCACTTGATTTCGATGACTCCTGCGGCTCTTTCTACGACACGTTCGGTAGATTGCGCTGGAATGATTGAGAATAGACCAGTGGTTGGTCATTGTGCTGTTTTTGACGGCTTGTCTTGGGAAAGCAAAAGGTGGAACGGGCTCCAGAAGAGGCACAATCTAAAGGACTACCGTCAAAGAGGCAGATGAAGATGAAACGAAGACGTGGGGCAAATGCAGGCCACAACGAGATGGCAAGTGCTGTCGAAGGCGTGAGTGCTAAAAGTCTCATTCCCCCAGCAGCGACGGAGAAGAGAAACAGGTTGGCGGAAGTAACGCCCACTGAAGCTGAAGAATTTCTCTGATCTCAAATTGTGTCATATTGTTCTGTCCCATTCATGTATAAGAGGAAGAAAGTTCCAGGCACTCCCACTGTCGATGGATCTCATCGCGCACGATGCCCGAATGAAACCGGTGCTTCAACCAACAAAGGCTGCAGTTCCAGCAAATTGCATGAAGCATGTGGTGAAATCACCTTTGAGAAACAAACGTGTTACAACATCTTAGAAAACCCCGAGGATGCTTCTCATATCTGGCGCTTCTAATTGGGAAGACTGGCAATGAGTTAGAACGACTGACGCTGAGTGCACACACTGTGTCGGACAACTGTGGGAGCTAGACAAAGCAGAGAATGTTTGCATTCAAGCATAGAGCTGCGATATGGAAAACGGAACTCTTAGAGCGAAGTGTTCCACGTAGTAAACTTTTTAGCGGTTGAACAAGTCTGTGCCGAAAGTTCCTCTAGAAACTGAGACTTTGAAGGTTTGCAGACAACCCAAACTGACGCAACTCAGGGATACAGGGGGATGTGTTAATGCGTCTTCATACCCAGAAACCTGGACTCAACATTGAAAATTGGACAATGTACTCTCCCAAGAAGAGAAAGAATGGAGAAAACAGGGGCGGTTCTTCTTTTATTGTGGGCTTAGACAAAGCTTCTGTCGAGACCATTAATTTTGACTCACGTCCCTATCTCCAACTTCGGAAGGGTTAATTGCCACTTTGCATTTGTGGAAAACGACCTGGATTAAGGAGGTGCTCATGAAGTGCAACTATGTTCCCCCTAAGCTCAGGACAAAACAAAAGCTAGAAGAAGCTGAATGGTAACCTCACCAAGTATTTTAAACTTCCATGTCCAGCTACGAAGTAATACAGCAGATCATCCGTTCCTAGATGGAACGCAGATCTGTAGCGACTTCGTAAAGAAAGCAGAAAATTTCTAAAGTGGTCACTTAAGAATATTTGGAGGAAGACTGGAGACTTTACTGATTGAGGCAAAAAGTAAGCAAAATTCGAACTTTGGAGAGTGCCTATTATAAAAACTTTGGCGAAAAGATAGAAAGTTTCGGTGAAACCAGTAGGGTTATCAAAGTCATCAAAAGAGGAACGACTCCGATAATCTGATGGTCGGAAGTAGAGGCTCTCCGTCTCATGCATGAGACTCACTTATCAGGTAACTTAATCAGAACCAGCTCACAATCAGCTCCTATTAACGAAGCTGCTACAGAGCTGAATAACACAACACGTCGTAGTGGATATATCTCATCGGTTGTGATGACGTATGAGGCCATTTAACTTGCTGTTGCTTCCTTTGATGGCTTCGAGTCGCTTGGCACCAATGGCATATACCCAGTTATGTTACAAAAAGTTCTAGATCAGCTGCTGGTAGCTCTGAACCTTGAAAGACCCAATCCTTGGTGCTGATCAGTAAAGGCAAGAGAGACCCGGATTCCCCATCTGCGTACAAACCACTTTGCATGCTGAACACTGCAGGGAAACTCCTAGAAAAGATGCTGAAACCACGGCTCAAAGATGTAGTACAATCATCAGGTAACCTGTCCACGACCGTGGGCTCAGAAAGAGCCACTCTACGAACGAACTTATCATTGAAGTAGAAAAGGCTGTCCAAACCGCCCATCAACGTACAATTGGCAGCTCTGTATATGCGAAATGTCTCCAATTCAATCAGGTGAGGTGATATACTGAATGTACTTGAACACACGAATACTTTCGACATTCCAGTGTACCTCTTGCGGATGCTGAAGAACTACCTCAAACACCGGGAGCTGATTTAAGATACTACGGAAGGCCTTTGAAGAAAGGTATTCACATGCGGAGCAGCATAGGGATCGATCGTGGGACCTGACCTCTGAAAGATCTGCCATATTTGGCATATTTCCATGTAGATCCCAGGAGATGTCTTCGTGGTAGGGTACGCAGATGATATACGCGGTGATAATGGCAAAAGGCTCGAAGAACGCGCAACTGAAGCTCAACTAGGCTATGAGATGGGTGAATTCATGGATGGATGAACGCGGTCTTAGCCTAGCTACAGAAAAGGTCGAGACGATCCTTCTAACCAAGAAGAGGATCTCGACCATCGTTAACTTCCAAATCGGAACCGAAATTATAACAAGCAAGGAAGCAGTTAAATATTTGCTCTTGACTATCAATAGGAAATTCATCTTCTGGCAACATATAAAGTCAGTATCGGAACGAGCGTCGAAGGTCGCAATGTCACTGAACAGACTGATGGCAAACGTAGGAGGTCCTACGGAGAGCAAACGAATGCTACTAATGAAAAACGTTTAAATGGCTGTGAGATCTGGGCAGAGGCAGTAGTGCAGAGATACAGAGCTCTACGTGTAGCAAGCTCGTACCGAACGGTGTCGGAACTAGCTGTCTTGTAGTCGCAAGTGTGACGACAAAAAAGCGTAAATTGGAGTGGAAGTGGTAATCGAGGAGACAAAGGAACTTACTAAATGGCAGTGGCAAGGGCGTTGGAACACGGAAAGTAGACTACACTACATAGAATGGACGAAAACACGGCGAAGTAAAGTATTACGTCGTCCAATTTCTCACCGGACACGGTTTCAACGCCTCTCTTCACAAGATCGGTAAAGAAAATACTCCAGCCTAGCAGTACGGCGACCCCAGCAGACGATGCAAACTGCATTTTTTTCGTTTACAGAAGATGGACAGCTCAATGATGGGAGCTGGAAAGCAGCTTCGGCGTAATCAGCCCAGGAAAAATGGTCGAAAGGATCGTGACGAGCGATCAGACTTCGAGACAAATTTTTTCCTTCGTAGAAATCACACTTAGAAAAAAATGAGAGCAAGACGTAAATATACCCTTAACGGGCTGTTGAAAGCCTCACTGGCAACGAACCCGCATAAGAAGATAAATAAGAAAAAGCCGGCTCCCAAAGGGGAAAGAAAACGATACCACGATACTGAGTATATGTACCAACTGATGGATAGCGGGTTGTGAGTGAACATTTTTTTGGTGAACTGTTGCATATTTTTGTAAGGGCATAACACCTACAGCAATTTGATTTGAATTTTTCACTTCGCAGCCTTGCTTAGTATCGTCGGTGTTTGTGCTTACTGTGTTTGTTTGTAATTATGACTAGAGAATTCAGGATGGACGTAGCCAATATACGGGGGCTAAAAAGTAATCACTTTTCTGCGTACGTCCACGTCCGTTAGTACAGACCAGCTGTTTTGGCACTTAGTGAAACACAGACAGATCTCCGCCCACACCTCTCAGATCACTCTGATCTGAAGCTACCTGGCTACGAATAAGTGCCACTATCCTTTTCTCATCGCGGTCTCGCCATTTATGTGCGTAGTGATGTAGCTTACCAAATTCCACCACAATGTAGTTCTTGTTCCAATCCGGAATTCAATTTCATGTGGTTGAAATTCCATCTTCGTAATCATATTAACCACTACTGCTTTATTTACAGAAACCCCAAATTGGACAGCAACTCGATCTTTCATGAGTTTGATGCGCTGTCTGACTCCATATAAAGAATTGTATCCCTGTATCCTCATACTGAAATCGTGATTAGGGGCGATTTTAATATACACAATTCTGGTTGGCTTCGACATTCTGGACAGACGACGCCCGAAGGGCGGTGTGTTGAGATCTTCTTAACCCAGCATGTAAATGAGCCTACACGAATACCAGACGTTGACAGTCATACCGCAAACACCCTGGACTTGTTTTTAACTTCTCACCCTGATAAGTACACCGTTGATGTACTCTCCCCTCTAGGCTCGTCGGACCATTGTGTCATATCAGCTAATTTCTCGTACACCCACCACACAGTTAGAGAAAAGATTCCTAAAAGAACCGTATGGCAATACGAGAAGCCAATTGGGGTGGACTTAACAACTTCTTTAGGAATTTTAACTGGTCGTTATGTTTCCTCGATAACGACGTGGATGCCGCTGCTGACATGATCACAGAAACTATTCTCTTTGCAATGAGATGCTTCATCCCTCATCGGATGAAGGGTATCAAACCAATAGAAAAAGGCATGGTACGACTCGAGCTGTAAAGAGGCTGTCAGGGTTAGAGAAATGTTTTTTCGGTCCTTCAAGACCAGCCCAACTGAGGAAAACCGAAAAAAGTTCAAGCGAGCCAGATATGACTGCAACGTCTTTCTCAAGCGTGTGAAATTTCAATACGACCAAAAACTGAGGCAAAAAATACTGCAATGTCCCAAAGGTAGTAAAAATTGTTGATCGTTCGTCAAAAATATTAGAAATTCAGCCTCATCCTCCATCCCAACGCTCATTTATAATGATATTCCAGCAGTTAGCTCTTTGGACAAGACCAATCTGCTTGCTGGACACTTTGCGGCAAGCTCAACCCTTCCAGATTGTGCTTTATTTTCGCCTACACTTCAGTGCGTCAAATCCTCAATGGCCACTTCTTTTCAACGTCGTGTAAACGCTGATAAACCGTCAGCTAATGAAATATCGAAAATTTCTCAATGACCGGCAATATGGTTTTCGTAGCAACAGGTCCACTGGTGATGTGGTGACATGTCTCACCGAAAAGTGGAACCAAAGCGTACATCAATCTGGCGAAAGCAAGATAGTTGCACTTGATATTTCTAAGTCATTTGACAGAGTTTGGCATCAGGCTCTTTTGTCGAAAATGCGTTCTTTTGGGACCGATGACTCTCTTCTTCAATGGATTAGAAATTACCTTTCGGAACGTTCAATTCAAGTTGTCCTGGACGGTTTCAAGTTTGATACATATTCACAAAATAAATGCTGGTGTGCCCCAGGGCTCCGTTCTGTCTCCGACATTCTTTTTAATTTTTATCAATGATCTCTTGTCTGCTACTTCTAATCCAATATATTCCCTTGCTGACGACAGTACTCTCTGCTTTTCGTATTCGTTTTCGGACTCAGGTCCCTACTCTTCGGCTGTAGAACGAGAACGGCAGCGTATGTTAAGCTCATTAAATTCCGGTATTAACAACATAACCAATTGGGAAACTATCAACAGAGTGGAGTTTAGTACTTCCAAAGCACAACGCTGTCGTCAAAGAAATTTATATACGCAGCCATTATCCATGAATGGCACTTACATCGTCGAAATCGAAAAATTTTACATTCTAGGTATGTGTGTCAGTAACAACTTACATTGTGATGACCACATATTCGATGTCGCCAAAAATGATGGGAAATGTCTAGGTTTCCTCAAGCGATGTAAGAAATATTTTACCCCCTCTGATCTGGCCACAATATATAAGGCATTCCGCCCAAATTTGGAGTACAATGCCCACATCTGGCCAGGTGCCCCTAAAACATCGCTGCACCTGCTAGATAGGATTCAAAACCGCGCGAGAAAACTCATAGGTGATACAAATACCAGTCAGTCAATTGACACCCTCGGACACTGACGTAATGTCTTCTGTGTTCCATAGTTTTATCGCTATTTCCACCACCAGTGCTCCATTGAAATCGCCAGTAGCATTCCGCCCATTGTAACACCCGTCTCGCTATGAATGCTCATCAGTATATCCTCAAGCCCACTTTTGGACGTACTCTAAAATGTCGCGATTCGTTTCCATGCCGTACAACTCGCTTATGGAATGCCTTGCCTAGCTCTTTAGTTCCTGGTCGTTATAACTAGCAAACATTTAAAAACAATGTACATCGGTACCTGTTCTTTCATCTTCTATAAATTTCCTTCGCCCGCGCTGTGTACAAGCGTTTTAAGGGTACAAAAACCCCTTGAGCGTGCGCTCATTATAAAAACAAAAAAAAAATGCGAAAGCGGTTCAGTAAGTGGATGGTGTCAAGGTGAGAGTCGCATGGTACTTGAAGCAGAGCGGGACTGCTCCTTGTCGTTATTAGCTTTTCCGCCATCCCCTAGGATGGCACAGAGGCATGGACTTTCTCAAAAATGCCCGTGTATAGCCGTTTCGAGAGAGAAGAGTTTCGAGCGATCTACGGCCACGTCTAAATATATGGAGGGTGGAGGAATAGATTTAAACAAGAACAAACAGATTTAGCCAAAAGAGTTTGAATTCATCGGCTTAGATCGAAGTCTTCGGATCCCTCACTGAGAGGAAACGCAGCAGTGGAAGACCAACTTTAGGTGGCGTGCCATAATGTAAGCTATATCCCAGGAAAAAGGCTATAGCACCACCCAAGTAAGTAAGTAATGACGGAAAGAAGATGGCGATTGAAAAGATAATGACTACGAATATTCATGAATCAATGTCACATCCTAGGGTTCAAGTCACAAGCAAACCTAACCCGAATTATCCCACTGTACCGGATATGGTACACTTTATATAAAAGTTCCTAGCTGAAAAGAAGGCCACTTATTTAAATATTTTTTCCGAATTTTCGCGCTATAGTAAAGTAGTAGAGAAGTTTGATTTATTTGTGTTTCATTGGTGTTAAAAAACAAGTGAAAAGTGTTAATTTTTTTAAAAGCAAGACAATGTCGAGGAAAAGGTAAGTAATTCTTAATTGATGGCTTATAGTAAGTTTAAAATCGAAATCTATGTAATCAAAACAATAGCAAATCGTCCTATTCAACTAATTTGACGATTAAGATATATTTTGTTGCTATTACATGGATATTCATATTGATGTACCGCATATGGTACAGTGGGATAATTTAGGTTTTTTAGGCTAACTGTCAATTTTTATTCAGAAATACCCATTTTACCACCATTACTTGGAAGGTGATGTAACAGATGAGGATTCAGGAGAGGAACATGTGGTTTGTGTAGACAATTTGCCCCGTAATCAGCTAGTGGCAGAAATAGTTTTACACTCGGATAACTTTGATGAAGAGGATGAAATCCCACTTTCTTCGATTGTCACTAAAAAAAAGGCGCGACTTATAGATTTTTCATAGAAAAAAAAGGCTTGGAGGAAACAATTGCAGACTTCAATTATGAATCTTGCAACCTCAATCCATCTTTAGCTCCTTTGGACCTGTTCTCGCTCTTTTTCGATGAAACCATATTTGGAATGATAACGAAGACTCTAGTTTATATGCCCAGCATCATAATCTTCTGGCCGATATACAGGTTAGTGGGTTTAAAACTTTTGTTGGAGTACTTATATTGAGTGGCTGCAGTAATGTATCAAGACAAAGAATGTACTGGGAAAATGAAAAAGATTCACGAAATATACTTGTAGCGAAATCCATCACTAGAAATAGATTCGATCACATCTTCCGAGTACTACATTGTTGTGATAATACTCAACTAGATCCAAACAATCGTTATTCCAAAGTACGACCTTTGTTTCAACACCTGCTTCAAAACTTCTTATTGTTTGCTCCAGTAGTAGAGAATTATAGTGTGGATGAGGGTATGATACCCTATTTTGGACGTCATCCGACTAAACAATTTATAAGAGGAAACCCAATTAGATGGTGCTATAGATTTTGGGTTGGAACAACTCCAAGCGGATATATTGTTTGGTTTGATCCCTATCTTGGATCAAAATTACCTTCAACGTCCAAGAATAGAGAATTTTCTCTTGGAACACAAGTTGTTCCAGATTTTTGTCATGCGCTTATTGGACGAGGTTTAAATCTAAGCTATTATTTGTTTTTTCAATTATTTCATAATTAAACGTATTAAAAATAAGAGGTACTGGGACTATTAGAGATAATCGGTTAAAAACCTGTTCCTTGCGTGGATCGGATAAAATTCTGAAACGAAAAGGCCGAGGTGCTTATAGCTACTAACTCTGTTTAGAACTCAATGCGGTTGTATGCAAATGGAATGACAACAATGTTGTAAATATGATACGAGGGCGGGTCAATAAGACTTTTTGAATTTCTGACCTCTTTACTGAAACAGCAACACTGCTCCTGTCAACAGGCATCTGTCAGTTGACTCCTGTCAAAATTTAAACTTGCTGCGTCAGTTAGTTTGTGTTTGACAGCTATTTTTATCAGACTACTCACTAATTTGAGGAGAAAATGGAAAAAAGTGAATTTCGTGTGCTTATTAAGCATTATTTCTTGCGAAAAAAAACCATTACCGAGACCATCGATTTCAATGGTAAAAAAGTGGTTTACTGAATTTCGTTGTGGCCGTACAAGCACTGAAGATGCCGAACGTCCTGGACGCCCAGTTGAGGTCTCTACACCCGAAACAATCGAAAAAATTCACGATATGGTGTTGGCCGACCGAAGATTGAAAGTGCGAGAAATTGTGGAAGCCGTAGGGATCTCGCATGGCTCAGTGGTTTCAATTTTGAATGATCACTTGGGCATGAGAAAGCTTTCCGCAAGATGGGTGCCGCGTTTGCTCACAGTCGACCACAAACGCAATCGTGTAACAACTTCACAGGAAGGTTTGGCGTTGTTTAATCGCAATATGGAGGAGTTTTTGCGCCGTTTTGTAACCGTGGACGAAACATGGATCCATCACAACACACCAGAGAACAAACAACAGTCAAAACAGTGGGTTTCTAAGGGTGAATCGGCGCCAAAGAAGGCCAAGGTGGGTTTGTCAGCCAATAAAGTTATGGCGACTGTTTTTTGGGATGCACGCGGGATAATCCACATTGACTACCTTCAAAAGGGAAGAACAATCAATGGGGAATATTATGCCAACTTATTGGACCGATTCAATGACGATTTGAAAAAAAAAACGACCTCATTTGGCCAAGAAAAAAGTTCTTTTCCACCAAGACAATGCAAGGGTGCACACACATGTGTTGCCATGGCAAAAATCCATGAATTGGGCTATGAATTGCTCCCTCATCCACCCTATTCTCCAGATTTGGCTCCGAGCGACTACTTCTTGTTCCCAAACCTGAAGAAATGGCTTGGTGGAAAAAGATTTGACTCCAATGATGAAGTCATCTCGCAAACAAAGGCCTATTTTGAGGACCTCGACAAATCATTTTTTTTGGAAGGGATAAAAAAATTGGAGAAGCGTTGGACAAAGTGTATAGAGCTCAAGGGAGACTACGTTGAAAAATAAAATTATTTTTTCATCAAAAAATCTGTGTTTTAATTCAAAAGTCACGGACTTATTGACCCTCGTATCAAACTGTGTTCCAGTACATCCAACAAATTCGGCGAGAAGATACTCCCGTGCTGAGAAAAAAGAAATATCAGTTCCTCAGCCAAAACTTTTAAAAGGCTATAATAAAAATATGGGAGGCGTCGATAGATCAGACCAAAATATCGGTCTTCAAACGCATGGTAGCTTCATAAGTACAATAAAGGTACACTGGACAATTTGGAGTTCCGTCGTAGACTAGCTAGGAGTTTGCTGGGAGCATACGGAAAAATCACCAGACCACGAAATTTGAAGCCAGCAAATACAGAGAACCAAGACATTAGATATGATGAAATAAACCACTTGATTGTCGAGCAAGACAAGCGAACCGGATGTCGGATTCGCCACACTTAAGCGGCTACTGTTTGTGCGAAATGTGGCGTTGCCTTACATGTTTGCTGTTTCAAAGCTTATCACACAATATCACAGTAATTTATGTATAAAAATAATCTATAAAACACGCAATATTCAATATAAATTTATAATCTGTGTAATATTTTAATATTAGATTATGATAGTGCATTATCCCACTGTATACTTTATTCCCAGCAAATGGTAAGTTCAATTTTTTTTTACAATACAAATAGGACGAGTGTCTTTACTTCCAAATTTCATTGAAAAATTCAACAAAAAATTCCGGGTTAAGAGCGCGCGACACATTTGGCCAATTTTGGAGAAGGATACCATCATTTTCGACCACCCGCACATTGTCATAGTTAACCGCACTCTGTTGAGCAAGGTCAACATTTTGTAGACCAGTGCAAGCGAAAATATATGACGACATCTTTGGGCAATTGGAAATATTCATAGACCACTGGTACATACTCCCCTATATCGTTCGCTTAAGCTGATAGCCAGGAGCGATTTCAATATCAAACATTACTTCTGAGAGTGGCGTTCATGTGCTAGTTGAGTAATTGTGCAGCACGCTATAGTATTCCCGGAACAATTACAAATAACATTGGTCGACGGCATGAGTATTCAAGAAACTACTCAGACTTAGACATATCACGAGATAGTTGAAAGGTGACACGTAAAGTTTAAGGCAGTGCTAAATGGCCACATGGCTTACCTATTATTGCCTAGAGATTCGTTTCACAACATGCGATCTTTCCTGCACCTGGTAATCTAAAGTGTGAAAAAACAGTCCCGCCACAACCACAATAGGCCCACAAATGCGAGTATGAGTTATAAATTTTATTCCGAGCCCGAAAAAGAAATATTGACATGGACATCCTTAAGATTGCAGCAGTTCCAAATTAGCTGTAAGCTGTACGGGGATCAATTCAGTTTCATAACCAAAATACTAGGAGCTTTCATCACCTTTCTACCACCTTTCCAAAAGCAGCGAATAAAATGTAGAAAACAAGTTTACGATAGTGTCAATTAAACGATCAATTTTACTGCCAAAAGTTGTTATCTCAAAACATCCTTCTTCAATTGGTATTATCCGGGATATAAATAAATTGTGGAAATTAAAAAAAGAAATATCAGAAACTTATCAACTTTGCGGATTTTCAAGAACGACCGTTTCCGATAGCTTTAGACAGATAACTTGAAGAAACATTTTAGCTTAACTTTAAATCCTTCGTAAACCGCAGTTTATCACAACACGTACTCCCCCAGTTACCCGTAAATCCAAAATCTAAAAATCGTCTCGCACAATCAGTTTAAAATTCAACAAGGACTTTCATCCGTTCACTTACCTTTCGAAACTGTGCGAATTCCGATAGAAAATGTAACTAAATCCGTGCAGAGTAAAGTTGTCGGAGAATTTTTGAAACTTCTGTCTCCCATCATCGGCGTGGTTATGGACTTTTCGTGAGAAAACTTGTAACTTGTTTATGTGCTCCCTGAAGCGGGCGAAATCCCTTTCATAGAGCATCCTTGCTGGACAATGCGCTCTTGAGGTGATACGAGTAGTATCATTAACTTTTATACCATCCCAGCACGTATGTCTATGTAGAACCATGATCAGGATGAGCAGCAATTCTACTCGAACATGAAAGTATCGGTCGTTAAAAGGATTTCTATTATGGTTATTATCAGTACAACTTTTGATTACACCCCGGGATTTTGAGGGCAGGACTTAACGAAACTTGTGTGTCCCAAATGAATGTTGTCTAGAACTCCTCTGTCCACGTGTGTGTGGAAGGTGGGGTGAAATAAATCACACATCTCTCACCCTCTCACTTGGAGGGAAAGTTTCAAGAATTCATCCTTCCAACACAAATCTTTTTTTTTGGCGAAAATCCCTCGTGTCGTTGGCAATGATTTTTTTTCCCCACCCTGCAGCTGTATCTCAAAGTTTTGCATTTGCTTGAGGGTTGCTGGAAGAGTTGCTTCTATCTATCCTGAAGGATAGGACACAAGGATCCTTTTTTAAGATGCAATCTAACCGAATTAAGTTTGGAGGGAGAAAATTTGCGAACCACTTTCTACGTCAATTACAGCATAAAGTACGAGTACGCTCTGAAGGGAAAATAAGATTTAAGGATTGTTGAAAAGGGAGTGTTTGGATGGTGTTACTTGAGAATCCTGTGCTGCTGCTCTTGGTGGTAGTTCTAGAGGTGATGGTGAAGATGGTGGTGATATTAATCAAAATGCAAGAGGATTTTCTTAATTCCACTGCATTCAATCATGTTCATCGTGTAAAGATGAAACTTCTCTCTGTGAAGACGCTTCTCTGACAGAGATGAAGTGCAGACAACTTTATTTTACATTGGGTTCCTGCGAGAACAGACTTGTCTTCGGGTTTCTGTGGCGTATGTGCGTTAATTTCTATTGAGGAAATTCAAGGAAAACTGGATAAATGAAAGGAACGAGAAATTGTATTTACTTTGTTGCAAATATGGTTTACTTTAGTAAGCAGTGTTGTGTGTAAACGAGTGAAGATAATTTCATTTGTTCTCTTGATCGAAGCGCTTTCAGTTGAATCTGGAGACGGTCGTAGATGAGTTTAAGAAAATTGTTTAATTCAGTTCAGGTTGATGGATGGCATGTAAGAGGCAGTTTCGTGAAAATGTCGGTAGTCTACACAAAAGACTGATTGAAATAACGAAGCAATGGCACTTCTTTCGAATCTTGAAAGATCAAAGGTGTTTCGAGTGCAATTTGAGTTGATGTTTTAGAAGCAGTATCTTTCAATTGACTTTGAGTTTTTACATAAATTTTATGGAGGAAGCTTCCGAAACAGTACTTAGGTTCTTGGACCTATTATACCTATGAGGTTCCCTTTGCGGCGGGGCATATGGCCTCTATTACTCCTACGCGCCATCGTGTACGGTTTCTGGAGATGTATCTCAGCTCTCTCCAACTCTCGCCCATTTGTGCTGATTCCTTTTCGAGCGTTCCTCGTCAAGTACTTCTAGGTCGGCTCACTGGTCTGCCTCTCTGTGTGAGAGGGTTCCATTGCATCGCTTGGCTCGCAATGCACTCGTGACCTTTACGAAGCGTATGGTCCACTGCCACTTACGTCTTCGTATGATAGAGTCAATGGGTTCCTGACGATTTCTCGCATGAAGTTTATCATTAGAGATACGGTTGGACCAGAAAATCCTCAAGATGTTTCACAGACATTTACTCACGAACGTTTTGCTGCTTTCTTGTGACAGCAGTAGCTTAGTTTTTAGGCTAATAGAGTTGTTTCTCCATATTTTGGACAGCATTTCAAACGCAGCCTTTGCTTTACCGATTCCGCTGATTATATCTAGTTCGGTCCCGCCATCAGTAGAGACAATACTCAGAAAATATATTGAAAATTCTCTACCATTTCTACCGGTTGTCTAGAAATTTCTACTTGGTTAGATGAGGCTGAACTTTTTTGTTGTTGCCGTATTGATCTTTCACCCAACGATTTCGGATTCTCTCTCCACTCTTGTGGAGAGTCCACTGAATTCCTCCATTTGCTGTCGATAAAGTTCCAGTACATCACTTATCACCAACATGAACATTGACAGTACACAGCCCTGCCTAACCCAACTTTGGATTTCAAACTCCTCTGACAACTTTCCTTTATGCAGAACGTGACATTTGGATCCATCATACGTAGTCTTGATAATAGCAATCAGTTTATCTGGGATGCCACTCCTGCGCAATGCAAGCCAGATAAATTCTCTGTTGACACTGTCGAACGCCTTTTCGAAATCGATGAATAGCAGGTGAGGTGGTGTTGATGTGGTCCACACAGCAAGATCCAGTGTGGAATCCTGCTTGTTCGGCGTTAGAGTGTGTCTTCGAGGGGTCTTTTATTCGCTCCAGGACGATTTTTGCTATTACATTGGCTACTGCAGGCAGCACGCAAATTCCTTACCAGTTTTCGCACTGCGTAAGCTCTCCTTTCTTTGTGAGCTTGACAATCATTCATTTTTTCCACACTTCAGGAAAACATTCTGTTTCCCAAGCTCTCTCAATGAGTGGGTGCAGGATGTGGTTGGCGGTACTCGTAAGAGCTCTGCGGGAATACCGTCAAATCCAACCGCTTTGTTGTTCTTCAGTGCTTTGATTGGGGAAAAGATTTGTTCTCAACTAGGGTTCACTTCACTGGCGAAAACCGCAGGAAAGTGCTGCTTCCACTTTTTGGGCTGGTCCTCATCCGAAACTAGCGGAGATCCGTCTTTGTCTTTTAGCAGGTATTGTTTAGAGCTTTGGACACCTATGAGCTCTTTGGTAATTCTGTACACGGCCCCTCTGCTTTGAGGTGTTTTCTTTCTTCGGTTTTAGCCCAAGTTTCTTTGGAAAGCCAAGCACTGTTTTTTCCTTGCGACCGACGGACTATATTTTCTGCACCGGATATGAATATATTTTTCACAGCACACCAATAGTTTTCGATGGAGGTGAGTTCCGTGCAACTGATTGCTCTTTATGCTTGTGAAAGGTGATCCTCTAGTTGTTGACGGACTACGTGATCCTTTAGTCTATCCGTATTAAACTTAGGCATTTGGGTGTTTTCTTAGGATCTCCAAACTGCAGCTGTACGTAGTCTTACAACTATGTCAAGGTTTTTAGCGTGAACACCTGTCTCGGAGTGACATAATCTCATGGGATGCCCTTACATCCATCCATCTCTGTCAATCCTTTGATACCAAACTGTGTTGGAGGCAGAAGTTACCCCTTGGTATGAGTCGAGGCCCACCTAAAGCCTCTTACTGGTCTTAGGGTCACAGCACCCACTGCTTATTGCAACTCTACATCGGGTCGAAACCAACTGGAAAACCCTTGCTACGATTTTAGGTTTAAACCACAGCCACCGTGAAGCTCCAACTAGGGGCCTACTTCTTCAAGTCAGGTCCGGAGCGAAGTCCGGGGGGTTACTGACTCCCACGGTGCTCTAATTTAAGTCGTGATATGGAATACCGGTGGTCCTGCCACCAACAGAACCTATGACCGGCAGCTCGTAACTAGTCAAATCTTAACAACCTTCAGAGGCGTTAAGTCTTTTTTATTAGACGATTTCATTGATGGAAGAAACCTTGATAATTGAGCGAGGGCTCCGAACTGCCAAAAGTTAGTAATTGTGTGTCCATTGGTATGACATAATGCCGATGCTTTTTACGGTGGTCGGTCGCTCCTCGCATTAATGGCTTTCAGCGTCTGATATCGTGACATCAGAAGCTCATAAAAGTTGGGTGGGGTTGGACTTGAGCAACTGTCCTTTGAAGCATTAAGTGCAATACCTGCTGGCACAGGTTGTGTAATATTTTCATATCGGTCTATTAGCACATCCCAGGCTGCTTGTTAATTGTGGGCCGTGGTAGAGAAATACTGTAGCGGCCTGCTGGGTTCTCCATTCAGGTTTAGCTTTAAATACTGCGGTTTTTGCTTTTCATTCATGGCCCGTTTGTGGATCAGATCCTTGAATTCCGGCCACTTGGTGTATTTGCCGTCAAAAGTTGGTAGGGTAGTTTCACTTCACCTATTCCTTCTATGCTGCCACTTCTGAGTTGGTCCACTGTATTTTGTTGACGGATGGAAGCTATTAGATACTCTTCTGCGGCGTCAAAGCATTCGTGCTCCTGATAGTCGCCAATAGGCTCTTGGACTGTTATCTTTTGGTGACCTCGATAAATAATTGCACAGTATCTGTCTAAACCTTCTAGTTGCCTTACATACAAGGGTTTTGTTTGTTGTGCTGATGCCACTTGTTTGGAAATTAAGTTACTGCAGATGCTCTCGATCTGCTTTTCTGTCGTATGAATCCACGAAAAATCTTTAAGCGTCAAGTCTCCTGGCAGGATCGCCTAGTGGTGTTGTAATCTACTCAAATACTCCTTACGTTTTCTTTGTTTTACTGTCCGAACAGAGCACTCAGACGAAGAACTAGTCCATTGTACAATATTTTTTGTAAAGTTCGTTTTAATGAAATCTTTCATTTTTACTTAGAAAGATGAGTAAGGGCTTCAGTGATAAAGTGCCTACAGTACCAGCACCCACCACGTCAGCGTCGAGTACCTGCAGCCTGATGTGAGCGTAAGCCGGACATTCACAGAGATAGTGCTCCGAGGTGTCGTCATCTCATTCACAGCAAGCATCGCAAGATGTTGTGTCACTTATGACAAGCACATTTAAGTGCTGAGGAACAGCAGAAAGGCCGCTGACCTCCTAGAGACGCCGGGAAGCATTCGTTTGGTTTACCTGTACCCAGGGGAGTTATGCCATCTGCAGTTGTGCTCATATGAGACCTAAATATCAATGGAAGCCTTAACCGAAAACGCAGGCAGACCAACGTAGGTTCGGGTCCTGAAAAACCCTCCTCTGAACCTTGCCGGGCAATTTCATTTCCCGTGATTCCATTGTGACCTGGGACCCAGACAAGGGTTGCTGAATTCAGCCTTCAGACAGCGCTCAGTGACCTCTTGCATTCTTGAACTAGCTTGGAAGTCCTAAAAGGGTTCAGCAAGGCTCTAGGCGCAGCTTGGCTGTCGCTATAGATGCAAATGCTTCGCCCCTTCCACCGGTTCTCCTAAATATAGTTCGTTACCATCAGGATTGCGTAAATCTCCGCTTTGAAGACAGATGCGAGCTTTTCTAACGTGAAGTGAAATCTAACGTTGTCGTTCTCCAGAAAGACACCAGCGCCACATCTTATATTGGTTTTGGAGTAGCCCGTGAAGAGCCGACTGCATTCCTTTCCTGGTTGAGATTCTGGCCCAAACCAGTCCTGGTACAAGGATAGTCGATTTCGTATTTTTTCCGCAACATGAGTTCTGGTGTCATAAGACCGGAGTCATAAGACAGCCGACGTGCAAGGTCATCGAAGCTCCAATGCGTGTCGTACCATAGACCATTTCTTTTTAGACGGAAGATGGCTTTGAAAGGTAGATTCATCATTGCGTCTAGAGCAGAGCCAGGAGCCATTCATCTGGCCTTATCAAAGACGTGTAGATACAAAGGACCCTTCTCGGTGATAGGCCCCATGTTTTGTAGATAGCTGCTCTGCACTGTCAGAAGGCCGGGAGCACCTTAGATGCTTTCGACGTAACATGTTTAGTCCAGAGAAGTTGATGACACCCAAATACTTCGCTTCTTTGGGGAATTGGATGGTGATGCCTTTAAGCACTAGATGAGTCAGACCAGGCAGCTTCCGGCTTCTCGTAAAGCGAACAACTTCAGTTTTGAGAGGATTGGCTGAAAGCCTATTAGCAGTGCACCAGTCGTCGATGCTTGGATTGCAATAAGCGCAACCTACTTCGTGGTCGTTTATTTTCGCTAAACATTATGACTTATTCATAAGCCTGAAAGATGAAGATAAAGTTGAGATATGAGATAAAGAACGTCCTCAGACTCATATCACTTTCTGAATGGTTTCAATCCAGCGGCTCCCCTTCAAAGGCTCCGTAAGAAACTCTTTCACTGTATCGACGTATGCACATTCTATTCAATAAAGTTTGGCCGTGAACCTGTCAATCTACCCACAAGAACTACGAGTAGTTGCCCCTAGGTGACATACCCAAATTTAATAAATAAGTTGAAGCTAACCCAATCATGATTTGCATTTTAATTTAAAATGCTATTAAGTACTAAGCAAATTATTCAACTAGTTTCCGACATTAATCCGTCGCAGAAGAGCAAGAATTTCGGCCAAATTATTTGGGAAAGGGGATGAAGCCCATTTTCAAGCCGCAGGTGGAGGCAGGGTCTACGTTAACCCTGGAGTTTGTCCTCTGAATATGGAATCAATCTGGAACCAACCTTGTCGGACATGAGGTCATAGGTTCTACTCATGTTATAATGTTAATTAACGTGGTCCAAAGTGGGTGGAATAATTTGTGTCCCTTTCAGGTTCCTCACTCTTTCCTGCGAATTCTTTTCTTGGATATTATTTTGTATGTGTGCACAGACTTAGCTCAAGGAATTAGTGATATCGTGTATTGTACCTGGGCCTCACCTTTTTTTTCCATTCCTCTAAGTACCATTTCAACTATTTTACTACCAACTTCCAACCAAAAACTTTTAAATGGAAAATTTCCTTCTCCAATCTTTCCATCGTTTCATGACACTTTGGCTTCCTGACCTTTTTCGTGGATGTTGGCAATTAATTTAAATTACACGACGAGACTTGCAATTCAAACAATTCAATCGTGTGGAGAAAAAGTCCTTGGTTCTTGCTACTAGCTTATCGTTACAACTCTTAGGAATTGTAAGCGAAATTAGGACAATTAGACTAAAATCCACGACTTTCCACTATTGCAAACAGACGCAGAGCTGCAAACATTGTGCTCCTATCCTATCGTAGATTGTGCGCTGCACTGGTACCCCCTGCAGGTCCACCCCCAACCAAATATCCAGTTTGTGCGTGCATACTTCACCATGACCTCGTGCTGAGTGTCCTTCTCTGTGAAAACTTTATCCTTATTCAGCGATAGACAATGGCTGCCTCCGAGAGTCAACACAATTTAAAATCGAGGGAATCCTCTTGTTTTCCTGGTCGTTGTCTTCTCGACCATGATCCGAGTAGATGTGGAATGTTCCTATCATGGAATGCTAAATGCTGAAGTGTTTTCAATTTATTTATGATTACCCATGTCGACATTTGGTCGCCGCTTCAATGAATTTTCCAGCACTTAACTTGCGAGTCAGTCCGTAGTTGAGGAGCATTGATGGTGGGCACAAGCGGAAGGATATGGAACCCTCTGTGCTGATGAGAATTGTCGAAATTATTTTCTATGTGTTACTGTCGTGCAGCAAAGGGGGTATTCCTATCATGCAAGGCCGCACTGTGGGTATTCATGGGATGGCTTGATAGTACATGAGTTAGATTTCCTTTGATCCCCCTGAGGAAGTACCTCATATACAATACATTGAAGGTGGACTAGTCAGAAAAAAAAAGGTTAACATGACACAATTTTGTCGTATATTAATCATAACTGACACAAGGATTCGCCCTGGCATTGCCAACGTCAGATGAAAGGAATATACATACGAGTACATATATGTGAAGGGATAAGATATTCGGATGATGCTCGTAGATTATTTGAATTTCAAATGGAGTAGCGGCAAATTGGATGCACGGATAGATTGTTGAAAAATCAAATTTTCAATTATCATACAATGACACAGGTCATTGACAGGTTTTGCGAATAAATGTCGCTCACTGGGTGGACAAATATTCAAAAAGGAATAAGGACATTGACAGTTTTCGGTAGGTATCAAAGGTTACGCGTGGCTATAGGGACTAATTCAATATTTGTTTTAAAAAAGTTTGACAGCATTATTTACGAGGATCTATTATCAGGTTTCCAGTGATCCACAGAATGTTGGAGTAGGTATTTAGCAGCTATAGGCAAGCGGATATGATACGCTTCGATGCCACAAAAAAAAGATAAAAGAATCGGCTTACCAGTGGAAGAAGAAATGAATGTGCAATACGATAAAGACTTTTAAACGTGCGTCAGAGAATCCACCTGCCTCTCGGGTAGCTGCCCCACATTCCCTCCCATTCTCCTATTTTACCACTTTGGCACCCTGGCGGTTCAAAGATCGCCTACTCCTGCATCTCATTTGTAAGAATGCCGACGGTGATCAATTCGCCTAACACATAATCTGCTTTGCCGGACATTGTTTAAAAGTCGTTGATAATCCTGACTGTGCAAACCTGGTACGCAGATGACAGCTTTTTTTTCACCGCAGGTGCATACATCCATATCGGAGGAACGTATAATATGACCTGGCGCCTGTTATCGAGCTTCACTCTGAGATATTTTAGGGAATCTTCGGACCAGATTGTCTGGTTTCCAACTTGGAGGTTCGCATACTCCTCAGTCTAGCTGCTGGTTATCTATTAGAACAGTCTCTTTTTTGTGGCCCGCTAGTTTATTGTAGTTTCAGACAGTAACACTCCAACTATTCCCTGATCCTTGCAACAACTTTATCCCCGATGGAGTCTATCTCGGGACCAAGGCGATGTCGTCGATGAACTCTATCACTCTTACTCCTTCGGGCAGTTTTAGTCGCAGAAATCAATTCTATGATACATTATACGAGTATTTCCAAGGAGGGGTCCAACGGCCAACTCTTGTGGAACTCCAGCGGAGACGCTGTGGAATTTAGCACCATCTTCGGCATAAAAATTTAGCCCTCTATTGCTAAAGTAGCCTGTGACTATTTTCAGCAGCATTGTGTGTTCATTCTAGCCGAGGACCTCCTAATGTTCAATTTTTTGTGCTGCAGCTGCCGTATCTGCTACCGACGTTATGGTATCGACGGTAGAATGTGATTTTCTGAAGCCGTACTAATGGCTTAATATAGCTCCAATTTCCGTGTATGATGCATTCTAGACTACTAAGTAGGGAGATACGATTAAGTTCCTCCAGGTATTGTAATTTATTCACTTTTGGTGGCAGCACTAAATATTGGAGTTTCCATGAAATGCCTCTAGGTACCTTTACGTTGCTGTTACGAAGACATCCTCCCTCGCCTTAGAAGCCTGGGCTAGTTTATTTGGGGTGGCATACAGTCCAAGTGCGCCTGTTTTCCTGACTGCCTCGAACAGTTCACTCGACTCGGTTCCGGGATATGCTTCATGCTGTTCTCCCTTGTGATACATACTATTGTAGTTCTTGTTTGGTGTTCTTCTATCGTTCTATGGTGTGCCGCGCAATTTAGTTAGGGAAACATATTGCCATTAAGCTTCTTCATCACCAGTCTGCATATAAGTCATCACTAATGTGAGTCGGTTCCGTTGCGAAGTCGTCGAAAACCACTTGACTTGCTTCCTTTAATGTCCCTTTCCAGGTCTTGTCTCGCCAGTTTGTGAGTGGTTATCCGTTTCCGAAAGTCTTTTCTACTTCTGGATCTCTGTGATCTGCTTTCATTTTACTTGGTGGCACTTTGCTCTGCACGTTTTAATTCCGTCCTTCCACAGTAGCAGGGCTTCCCTTTTAACAACCAGTCCTTCTGATGACGATAATCCGATAATGCGAAAGAACCTTCGCCGATCCTTTGTTCGTTATGATCGTAATGAAGAGTGGTCTTTATATTTCGGTCTTGCTGAGGTGGGGTGCTGGCTTCGTTGGTTGTCTTTCGTAGGCGATGTAGCCTAGTGGTCGTCTTAATGCGATTTCAAAGATCGTGCTAGTCTTCCGAAATACAATGAACCGTTTTTGCATTGTAAGGAATGCAAAAGCTGCGAGAAAAGCTTTTCTGCCTCCGTCCTCGCGTTGCTCCCTCAATCAGCTGCTGAAATCCATAGCAATCATCACAGAGCGCTTCGTCCACTTATCAGCTACGATGTCGTCCAGAAACTACAGGTAATTCGGCGGTGGTAGATTGGAGCAACTGTAGAAGTATATGCGTTTTGTATTTGCCGATACGCAATGGCCTGGCGTGTGATCGACTGTTTGCAGGGCTGGAGAGGTAACCTCGGTGCCTCTTCAGGCGTATGGTAACCTGAGCATCGATCAGCAGATCGAGTACATTAATGAAGGACGAAATTCCAAAGGCCTCGATATACCAACGCTGAAAACTTGGCTCTAGGCTCTAGATTCCGGCAATGTCTTTCTGAGTACAAGAGGACGGTTGGACGAGGTTTGCGGATTCTAATATAGTCGAGATAGCCCCTGGGGTCAGCTCTACAAGATTTGTAGAGCTAACAAGAGGATACTCGAGCTAGGTGGTATACTTGTGAGTAATACCACACGCTCAGAGTAGAGGGACTGTATGAGAGCCATACATAATGCATTCTTTCTTAGAAAAAACCGAGCTGAGGCCCCTTCTACTGCAGAGCCAGCACCACCCTCAGACCTACAAACTGAGGAAGTGCAAGATGTTATCTCTACGTTCGTGAACGTCTCGTGGGCTTGATGGAGTAGGATATATAGCAGATGCATTGAGAAGAATTATTTCCCGTCGGGTTGGAAGAATCCGAGGATCGTCGTTTTCCTGAAGTCGCCTGATAGGATAAGCTCTAATCCTGAAACTTGCCGAAGTATCAGTATGCTGCCGGTACTTGGAAAAGAGCTGGAAAACGCTGTGGTGGAAACACTTTTAGATAATATGACTGAACCAGTGTCTTCTGTCTAATTCGGATTCAAGAAAGACAAGTGAACTGAAGACGTATGGTCTTATATTAAAAACTCCATCCGAACAAGTAGGTCAGGAATCTTTATGGACTTTATGGAAGAACTTACATAAGCCGGGAGAGTGTGTTTAGAAGGTTGCGTGATGTCGGCTGCAAGAAAATCGAGCTTCGGTAAAGCTACTTTTCTGGAAGAAGCGCGTATGTCATTGATGGATTGAATGAATGTGTGAGTGTGAATGTTGAACATGGATGGCCCCAGAGTTCTATCTGTGCAGTCATATCTGGCTCGCTTGAACTTTTTTCGGTTTTTCTCTGTCGGGTTGGTCTTGTAGGACCGAAAAAACAATTCTCTAACCCTGACAGCCTCTTTACAGCTCGAGTCATACCACGCCTTTTTCTATTGGTTTGATACCCTTCATCCGATGAGGGATAAAGTTTTTCATTCCAAAAAGAATGGCGTCTGTGATCATATCAGCAGCGGCATCCACGTCGTTATTAAGGAAACATAATGACCAGTTAAAATTCTTAAAGAAGCTGTTAAGACCGCTCCAGTTCGCTTTCTCGTATTGCCATACGGTTCTTATAGGAATCTTTTCTCTAACTGTGAGGTGGCTGTACGAGAAATGACACAATGGTCCAACGAGCCTAGTGGGGAGAGCACATCAAGGGAGTACTTATCAGGGTGAGAAGTTAAAAACAAGTCCAGGGTGTTGGCGGTATGACTATCAACGTGTGGTATTCGTGTGGGCTCATTTAGAAGCTGGGTTAAGAAGATCTCAGGTCACCGTCCTTCGGGTGGTTGTCTGTCCAGAATGTCGAAACCAACCAGAATTGTGTATATTGAAATCGCCCATAATCACGATTTCAGTATAAGGATACAGGGATACAATTCTTTATATGGAGTCAGACAGCGCATCAAACTCGTTAAAGGTCGAGTTGGTGTCCAGTTTGGGGCTTCTGTAAATAAAGCAGTAGTGCATAATTTGTTTACGGAGTAGGAATTTTAGCCACGTGAAATTGAATTCCATTTGGTGGATCCTGATGGTTTCGCAAATGTTGTTTCTTGTGGTGGGTTCGTTTAGATTTTTATATCCGACCACGGATTTTTGTATTGCTCAGTTTAATCGTCAAATTCACATAGCTAAAAGGGCAGGTCGCCTTTAAGATTCGTCATCGATTTCCCCTAGTCGTTTAGCTTGTGGGCTCGTCGTTCATAGCATTGGTGAGATCGGAGGGTCTTTGTCTCTGGTAGTTGTTTTGAGCTTGGCCTTTGCCTATTTCCCAACATGGCCATTTTTCTGGGGCTCCATTTTTCATCGTTGCGTCTTATTGGCTTCAACTGAGGTGGCTTCAGCTGGTATTTACTGTTGAAGCAATCATTATTGGGTTCCGACTTTCGTTTTGGCACCGGCTATGGGGAGCCGAATGACTTCCTTGGACTTATTATCATGTATTACAGCTGACGGTGAGAGCTTTTATATTTTCTATCCCGAATTGGCTAATGGATGGAGGATGTGTCACCATCCCTTAATATTATTCATCATAGTAGGCTATATATGTGCGTCCAACGGATCAACGCCAACTTCCAGACCCCTTTTAGGACGTTGGTAATTCTTTGATCGATGATTTTCGCATCATCGAACTCCTCCGGAGAGTGTTCTCTCCCTGTACTTCATTATAACCATTTGGTTCTTGTTTTTCTTTTAATTATTTGTTGCAATAATTGCAGTTGCGTCACTACTTAAATTTTAGGTTGGATTCTACAGCACCAATCAAATGGCGACGAAATATTGAACGTACTTTGAGGCTTGCCAAGTTTTCGACCAACATATATAGTTATTTGCAGCATCAGCTCAAAGGCTACTAGATGGAGTGAAAAGTGACATCCTTGACCGCCAGAATGCGCTGCTACTGCAAAAAAGGTTATGGTGCCTTGAAGTCCGTTCATATTTAGGCAGACATGCCAAATTTCAGTGCGATACTGTCTTTAGTTTTGTTTTGACAGCTGATTGTTGTTGACGTGTTTGGCATCATGTTGAGTATGGACGAAAACGATTTTCGTTCTTTCATAAAACATTATTTTTAGAGAGGCAAAACGGCGAAGGAAACAAAAGAAAAGTTGGATAAATATTATGGGGCTAATGCTCCGTCAGATTACACCGTCAAATATTGGTTTCGAGAATATCGTGGTGGCCGCAACTCCACAACCGATAAAGTCCGCAGCGGCAGGCCCTCCGATGCGGTTACAGAAGACAATGTCAAAAAAATATATGAAATGGTGTTGGCTGATCGGAAAGTGAAGGTGCGCGAGCTAGCAGATACCACAAAGATTAGTACTGAGCGGACACGCCATATTTTGGGCAATATTCTGCCTAAGAAAAAGTTATACTGCCGCTGGGTGCCGCGCATGACCAAAAACACGAACGCGAGAGCACTTCGAAAGAGTGTTTGGACTTGCTGATGCGGAATCGGGCGGACTTTTGGCGTCGATTGGTAACTGGATTTGGATCCCTCGGACTATTATCTCTTCCCAAACCTCAAAAGATGGCTCATCAATAAAAAATGCTGCTCACGCGAGGAAATCATCGACGCCACGGAGGAGTATTTTGCAGACCTTCCGAAAAATTACTTTTCGGACGGGATCAAGAAGTTGGAAAATCGCTGGGATAAGTGTATCAAACTAAAAGGGGACTATATTGAATAATATAAAAAAACATTAAAAAAAAATTTTTTTTTTTTATTCCCAAGGAGGTTACTTTTCACTCCATCTAGTATTTCAGCAGCATTTCACACTTGCCTACTCCGGTAACAGAATACCGCAAACATCAGTCCAAACGCCAATCAGTTATTTCCAGTACATAAGTCTTCTCCAGTCAACTTGCCTGGATTTAAAAAATAAAAAAATAACCCTATGTCCTCAATAAATATGGGAGAGTAATCCATGAGTACTATTTTCCAAGGACTCAAATGATTCAAGAACTTCTTTAGAAAATTATTTAAAAGGGTTTCTATAACACAAAACAAAGCATTAACCTTCATCTTTGGAAGCAATCAAACAATAAGGATACAAATTTTCCTGTGCAAGTCCTTCGTTTAAGAGAATAATAAAGATTGTCCTTTCGTCTAGACAGCAATGCGATACAAAACTTTAAACTCCACCAACTTGGCATTCAGCCGTAGCAGTACAAGAATGCAATTTAAATGTTACGAACTGGGTCAAGTAGATTTATATTTAGCATGTGCACAGTTAGAGGACGCAGCCTTTTTGTGGCCGGCATCTTCATAGAGGATGAAATTTAATTTCGTAAAATAAAACAGCCAAACGAAACATCACAGTGAGTTATGTGTTTTGCTGAATTTTGAAATCGTTCTTGTCCTAGGAGTCCTCAATGAATTTGGTTGAAATTTTAAAGGAATTTTTTGTCCAACCAAAAATTTGGCAACAAAATGCTGTAAAAGGATCAGAGAATGTTGCTGTTTAAATGAGCCAAGGTTACGATTTTGGATAACTTCGACAATCGAAATGAACATGACAATTGAATAAGTCGTCCTTTAAGAGAGTGATGGTAAAATATTTTGATTTTCTAAGATGTTTAGCTAAATTTTAGGTACAAGATGCCAATCTATAAGATCGTTGTGTATTGGTCTAGATTACAAGTAGAAAAATGTATTTTGATTTCAAATCTCATTGGGAGCAAAGTTTGTGGGCAACTGATCTTTTCTATGAAAGGAGTTTCGGAAATGGATATCATGTTGCTAATATTGTTAGCAAAAGACGTTGAATATTCTCGACATACTTTTGAAGCAGGTCGTTGATCTTAAGAAAATTGACACCTTTCAGCAGGAATGGGTAATATCTAAGTGGTAATGCAGGTGATGCTGCAATAGTCGGCCGAACATATCATCCCGCTGCTTAAGCAGAACTTCAAAGGCTATCTGAAGCTAAATTCCTCCCTTCCAAAAGGACCTTTGATCTATTAGTAACTGGTATTTTTCGCTGAAAACATTGAAATTCAGGAACGTAATTGAGGGTGATTATTAGATAAGAACGATAGGAAAAACAATTTAAATAAGACAACAACTGTGTGAGATATAACACTGATTCTGGTTTTATTTTGGAGCTATATTCATGCCAATATGTGTGGAATAGCACATCATTCAAATGGCTGCATCGGCTTCGCTGACAGTGCTTCAAGCGCTCAGTCCAATATATGCGGAGTTATTCTGGCAATAGCGTGTCGAATGTTGCCCTCGATCTCATCCAAAGTAGATGTAGTAGTTAGCGTAGACTAAGGACTTGGCGTAGTCCCAGAGAAAATAATCGCGTGGTGTCAAATCACATGATTGCGGCGGCCTATTGATGAACGCTTGCCGTGAGATGACCTAGTCTTCAGATTTCTCCTTCACAACTTCGAGCGTTGCAATGAAGCTTTCGTGAGTTTTGAGGCGAAAGCGGGCAAAATTGGTTTAACGAGGGCAAAGCAAAGCACATGATATGACCAGAAATGGAGCCTCACCTCTGAAGGGCTGTACAGTGAAATCGGTCTAATCGGGCATCTATGGATCAAGCATCTAAGGCAATTGTGAGGAGCGAAAGGTCTCCACAAGCCCGGCCCAAAGAGTGTTTGCTATTATCTCCGAGGGACCCCGATGGAGAGGACGACCCAATCTAAGGTAGCACACGCAAAAGGAAAGGAACCACAAGAAGCTTGGAGTGTGATACTGAAACCGAGAGCCCTATACGCCACCAAAGCAAGTAAATTAGAACCAAAGCCTATTATTGTGCTAATAGTTTGATGGACTAAACGATGGATGCAACACTGCGAAGTTTAGTTGGGTACATGACCGGGTTTGGAAAACTATTTACAGCAACACTGTTGAGAATAAATGCCTCCACCCAGAAATCCCTTTCATATCATAAACTTGAATGAAAAATGTTTCAAACTTGAAATGTTTCTGAAACTGCAGTGCAAAACTATTTCCTCTCAGCTGCTATGCAAATTCTTGAACAAATTGTACAAAATAACTTAAACGTCCACAGCTCATAAAACTTCCATTTTTTACCAAAATCAAACAATTTCCAAAAGATTCTTTGCGCAAATGGATTTACTTTAAATCACCACAATGGGAAACATGTAACAAACTTTCAACAAAAATAAAGTTCCGAACCAAAACTTACAAAAAAAAAATCTATTAAAACTTGTATCCAATAATGCACCACCCACTTGGCCATCCCTTCTAAGTAGATTCTACTGCAACTTAATGAAGCTCGAGATACAAATACAAGTCCAGTAAGGATAACCCTATATTGAAATAAAATCGATTCCTCTTTCCACATTCAAGACATGCATCCAAAAGGAGATGGCAAACCAGGGAATACCAGTGATAGGGAGTGATTGCCTTTAGATATACTCATATCGGTATAAGGAATTTCTAACCCAACTCCCTAAGTGTGCGTAAGTACTCGTACTCATCCCTCAAGGACGAAGTAGTCTAATTTTTCACTTTGAGGAGAGCAAGAAAGTTTTATCCGTAAATTATGGGTCAGCGAGCAAATGCAAGTGCGGTCTCATTTAAAAGCCATTAGGAGCCAGGCCAAGGGAACCGAGTGACCATCATTTACATGGACACCAAACACAGTTCAGTTCTAGAAGGAAATCAAAGGAAGTATGACCGTGGCTTCCAATTTGAACAGCGCTGAGGAGCAGAAATCCCCTGGTTTCAGAGGATTACTGAGAACTTATCTTAAACTGTACTGTGACCGTTCTACAGTTCATGGGGTTAGATATCTTTTCGATGATGACCTTAACGAATTAGAGAGGTAAGTTAGCATCCGTTTAGGTTGAAGACAGAATCTAATGTGAACTCCCTCCAGACTTTGTTGGACAGCAATTGTGCTAGTCTCAATAGTGTTGACTTTGGGGTCGTTTCTCATTCTCTCGCAGCGGTATAATGATCAGTTGCTCCTTACAGTCGTCGATGATTCGCAGTATCCCGTCTTCAATGTGATTTTCCCTTCGGTGGCTCTCTGTACCCAGAAACGCATCAACTTAAAGAGAATGGACGAAGCTATTACCGAATTTCTTCCTGCGAATACTTCAAAGGAAACCGTCCAAGTATTTCGTAACTTTGTCGAACGAATGGAAACACTTCGTTTCGGAACATTCAACCTATTCAGTGGCATGGCAGATTTGGATCTAGAAAAGCTTAATTTTGTCAATGTAAGTCATTTAGCCAAATTTTTGGCATTTCAATGTGAAGAGATATTCGATGGTGGTTGCGCATGGCGCAAGGATATGCACTCCTGTTGTGATATATTTATCAGGGAGAAAACTGAGGCTGGATTCTGTTTGGTCTTCAATTCAGCAATTTCCAATAAATCCACGAACAAGCTGGTAAGCCTGAAGAGGATATTTTCATTTTCTATAAATAAAATCTCACACTTCCTAGGTAGGCGATTCGTTTTATCCCTGGAGGAATTCGAAATCTGGCGAGGACACTGGATTACGTTTTCGATTGAAATTGAACGCCACATCAAATTCGACCGACAATGATGGTGTTTTTGTAAGTTTTCCTTTTGCTGATGTGATTTAGATTTATGTTATCCCTGTCTACCCTAACTTTTGTAGATTATGATAAAAAAATCTCAACAATGGAGCGATGTTGTTTATTCGATTAAAGGTAATACGGACACGCTGGTTGTAATACGACCCGAACTAACCGTAACTGATAATAATGCGGTTGAAATTCCGGCTGAAATTCGAGGTTGCTTGTTTAATGTGAGGGTGATCTTTGGAAGGATATCGGACGATTTTTGATTTGTTTTGATTTCAGGGGGAATCGGACCATTACTTATACAAAAGTATCAAAGGACTTAGATATCAGCAGTGGAATTGCTTCAATGTGTGTCATGAAGAGTATATTTTGAAATACTGCAACTGTACCGTGTCGATGTTTTTTCCTTTCAACGGTAAGTCCTCATGAATGTTGGCTTAAACTGAAAATCCTGGAATGTTTTGTTTAAGCTACTTACAGGGAATGTGCACCAGTGGACTTTATGTGTCTGTATAAATACCGGGGTAAGTTGTTTTGTTGACTTTACATTGGACTTTATCCTTTTAGGTAGGTCGTCAGCGGTTTAAGGCTTTTGGTTCTATCTAGAAACGCTTTAAAATAACGTTCTTGATTCAGGCGGCATTTGTTTTATAATTGGTCCATCACAGGAATTCCTATAATGTACGTCTCATCGGAGGCATATGTTCGATAAAAAGTTGTAAAGGATACTCAAGAAGAGATGACTCCATTCGAATCGGCTTAAATAATCTCAGATAGTGCTCTTTCCTATTGCAGAGCTTGGAAAAAAAATGCGATGTACTAGGGAAAAAGGAAATGTACGAATAGTATCCGTTCTGTATTTTGTGATAGGATTTGATGTTTTAAGTACAAGTACAAGAGAGTCTTGCAACCGCCCAACATATGTAGATTAACGTGCAACGTTGTAACCCCCGTAGGGTTTTGGCCTCTATAGTGGCATACCCATTGAAGATTTTTTATCATTCGAAGCCACTCTTACAGATTTCCGAGCTAATTGTTCTAATTTTTGAAAGAATCGCCTTCCAAGGGTTTTATTTCTAATATGAAATATCACAGAGTGATGGCAGTGATTAAGAATCTGTGAAATATCCTCATGCACATCTGCATCACTTCACGCTCTGCACGGATCATTTCTGTTGACCTTCGTTTTTTCTTGATGATGCCACAGCATATTATGCCAGATGATGACACCTACGAGATATGACAAGGTTTTTTTTTTTTATAATTAGCGCGCGTTCAAGGGATTTATATACCCTTAAAATGTTTGTACACAGCGTGGGCGAAGGAAACTTGGGGAGCAAGAAAAAACAGGTACCGATGTACATTGGTCTTAAATGTTTGCAAGTTATAACGACTAGAAAATAAGAAGCTCGGTAGGGTATTCCAAAAGCGAGTTGTACGGCTTAGGACCGAATTAGATTACGTCCGAAAATGGGCATCAGGATACCACCTTGATCAAAAAGTTCCCAGGGGAAACCACCGTGTGGCGCTACCATTGTTTCGATTTAAGTTCTGTTTTTTTTGTTAAGTTGGTAAATCTGTTGTTGACATTCCCTCTAAATCTTAACGTCATAGCTTGACATTTGCAAAAGTTACGTAGCCAAGAGTACATATATATATGTGTGTGTTGGCGATTTTTTACAATTTTAGAAATGTATTTAAATTTGCAACAACGAACTTGTATTAAATTTTGCGTAAAAAACGGATTTAATGGTGCGCGAACGTTGGAAATATTGGAAAAGTTTTTTGGCAACGATTCTCTAAAGAAAACGGTCGTTTTACAGTGACAAAAGTGGTTCAAAAGTGGTCGTGAGTCAATCGAAAATGATGAACGCAGTGGCAGACCATCGACATCGAAAACCGACGAAAACATTGATGAAGTACTCGTAAAAGAAATGTTAGTCAATCACCGCAAATTAACCATCAGAGAGATAGCGGAGGACTTGAACATTGCCTATGGATCCGTTCAAGACATTTTGGTTAATGTTTTGGGTTTCCGTTGTGTAGCAGCAAAGTTGGTGCCAAAAGACCTCAATTTCATGCAAAAAAGAGACCGCGTTGACGTCGCAAAAGAGATGATTTGCGAGGCTGAATCTGATCCCACATTCATCAAAAGGATCATTACTGGAGACGAGAGATGGGTTTATGAGTACGACACGCAATCCAGACATCAGGCAAGTGAATGGCGTTCACCAAATGAGCCAAGACCAAAAAAAACCCCGTCGTTTTCAGTCAAAAAAGAAGGCAATGCTCACGATTTTCATGGATTAGAACGGTGTAGTGCATCATGAGTTTTTGCCAGAAGGCCAGACAATAAACAAAGAGTATTACTTGGGCGTTATGAGACGTTTGCGTGAAGCAATTCGCCGAAAGAGACTAGAATTGTGGGCGGAAAACTCGTGGATTTTTCTCCATAATAACGCACCGTCGCACAGTGCCATCATTATTCGTAACTTTTTGACGAAAAATGCAACAAATACTAACTAACAGCCACCGATTTCACCTGATTTGGCCCCCTGTGACGTCTTTCTGTTCAATCGAATTAAAAAACCACAACGGGGAACGCGTTTCAGCAGCCGAGAGTAAGTAATGGAAAAATCGCAGAAAGCACTGATGGACATACCGAAAACCGAATATAAAATATATTTCGAGGATTGGATCAAGCGCTGGCATAAGTGTGTTGCAGTCGATGGGGACTACTTTGAAGGGTACAATATAGATTTAGATGAATAAACTTGTATTTTTAATTTTCTGAATAAATTCCGGGAACAAGGTGGTATTGCATGCCAAATTGGCTGGAAAGTAACCTGCGTCGGTCAATAGGGACGGTCCGATCCTCTTGCATGACAATGCTATACACCATGCCTCACAAGTAACGGTGCAAAAACTGTTGAAGTTGGGATTTGAAATTCTTCTTCCACCGTACTCTCCTGATATTTCCCCAACCTTTCCTTCCGGAACCGAGCAGAGGTCATAAAAGCCTTTGAAGATTTTATTGCCTCAAAAAGTCAGCACTTCTACGAAAAATATTTGACCTTGTATCACGTTCGAAGATTGTCATAGATGCTAACGGATCCTATTTTGATTGAATAAAAATTTAAGGGAAAATAATATTGGCTTTTAAATTTCATGTGGTACAACCAATAGTTAGTCAATTGGTTATGTTGTTAATATCGCAAATGAAAGAGCTTAATCAACGCTGCCGTTCCCGTTCTACGTGCGGGAACGAATATGAAGAGCAGAGAGTACTGTCATCTGCAAAGGAATATATTTGATTAGAAGTAGCATACAAGAGATCATTAGTGAAAATTAAAAAGAGTGTCGTAGACAGAACGGAGCTCTGGGGCACACCAGCATTTATTTTGTGAATATCAGAGTCCTAAAGGGTAGGATGGTTTTGCCAGCGAGGAAGAACACCTCTTCAGATGGTATATTTACCATCTAGACTAGCGGATTTGTGAATGTTAAGAACTTCAAGAACTCTTGCTACTACACGAGTGGGAAAGTGGATTCATCCCATTGAAGATTCGAGGCACTCAAGTGTAGGCGGAGACAAAGCACAATCTGGAAGTGTTAAGCTGCCCGCAAAGTGTGCAGCAAGCAGATTGGCCTTATCCAAGGAGCTGATGGCAGGAATGTCAATGGAAATGAGCGTTGGGATGGAGGATGAGACAGAATTTCTAATGTTTTTACGAACGACCAACAATTTTTACTACCTTTGAGACATTGTATTATTTTCTTGCCTCGTGTTTTGCTTATGTTAGAATTTCGCACGCTTAAGGAAGGTGTTGCAGTCATTCCTGGCTCGTTTGAACTTTTTTCGGTTTTCCTCTGTCGGGTTGGTCTTGAAGGACTGAAAAAACATTTCTCTAACCCTGAGAGCCTTTTTACAGCTCGAGTCGTACCAAGACTTTTATATGGTTTGTTACTCATCATCCGATGAGGGATAAAGCATCTCATTCCAAACAGCGGTATTCACGACGTTTTCGAGGAAACATAACGACTATAACCATTGCTAAAGAAGCTGTTAAGTCCGCTCCAATTGGCTCTCTCGTATTGCCATACGATTCTTTTAGGAAACTTTTCTCTGACAGTGTGGTGGGTGTACGATAAATTATATGACATGATATGACAGAATAGTCCGGCGCACCTAGAGGGGAGAGCACATCAAGGGAGTACTTATCAGGGTGAGAAGTTAAAAACAAGTCCAGCGTATTGGCGGTATGACTATCAACGTCTGGTATTCGTGTAGGCTCATTTACAAGGTGGGTCAAGTTATTTTCCGCAGCAAAGATCTCAACATACTACAGTTCGGCTGTTGTCTGTCCAGAATGTCGAAGCTACCCAGAATTGTGTATATTGAAATCGTCACGCAGCGCCTCAAACTCGTGAAAGGTCGAGTTGCTGTCCAGTTTGGGACGTCTGTAAATAAAGCAGTAGTGGATAATTTGCTTACGGAGATGGAATTTTAACCACATGAAATTGAATTCCGGATTGGAACAAGAACTACATTGTGGTGGAATTTGGTGAGCTACATCACTACGAACGTAAATGGCGAGACCACGGTGAGAGAAAAATAATAGCACTAGTTTGTAGGCAGATAGCTTCAGATCAGAGTGATCTAAGAGGTGCTGGCGGGGAGCTATCTGTGTTTCACTAAGTTCCAAAACAGCTGGTCTGTATTTATTCTCACGGTTTTTTATTTGTTGTAGAGTGGACACAGTTTTTGCTTATAAAGCACGAATTAAACACGATAACCGGGCTAAAATTTTGTCTGTAGTATCTGTCTGCCTTCAAAGGGTGATCTCTTATTTGTCAGTTTCATTTGCTTCATAGCATACTTCTGTATACGAAAATCCAGTACAGTTTTACGTTATGCTGCCTGCTAAGAATCTGCACCTCTTCATAAAAGTGAACGACTATCTTTGATCTTATTTTTATGACAGAAATCCCTTTGATTGTCACTTGGTTGTCAGCGTTAGATCAGCGAAGTATAGTGCCATCATTGGAACATCATGGTTAGTAGATGTTGTTACTATCAGGACCTTAGCTTGGAAAATGTTGTTGTGAGCCAAGAAGTCCGATAGAACTGGATGAATCAAAATCTGTTCTAATGACAATATATGTATATCTTGGACTCATTCATTGTTGAAAATCTTTCCTAATCAATTCCATAATTGTATTAAATATTCGTTAATGTAATTGGCATTTATATTCCCACTTGAATTGCATCTTAATCTTTAAACTTCTATTCTTTAAATGTATATATAGTCTAAGAGCTGGTGAACTGGTCACGAAAATCAAATTCTGGCAATTGTCTGGCGGTGCTTCTGCGAGGGGCGAAGGGCTAAAGGCGTCAAAAAATTGGATGCGGTCATGTCATTTGACCAAAGCTGATTTTTGACATATGAGTAGTTCGTGTTGTTATTTAATCGTAATATACGTATCACTGCCAGACATTTTAGTCGGGTCCGAAATTGTGCCAGATGGGCTCAAACCTGCATAAATATGAAGGTCGGCAACGTGATAGGAGCAATGCTATTTTCTTTAAAATATTTAATTGAGGTCTCCCTGAGTAATTATTCGCAACTGCCAGACAAAAACCTCCGGTTGATTGCGCGCCTCAGAAGTCGGCAATACAAAGTCCGCCAAAGTCTGACTATGACTGGGCCATTAAGTAATAATCCACGTGTAGATGACACAACATAAATACCATGCAATTCATCTTCTCAAGCGATCAAACTAATTAAATTAATACCGCAAAAGGGCAAGTAGAGATTCAATGACGTATTTTCGCAGATTTTATGATCGCTGCGAAGTTTTGCTGCCTTGGAAAAAGACAAGAAACTTCCTACACAACAAATTCTTCTGGGCTATGCATCGACTGAAATCGCTTGTCAGGATACTGTGCTCGAACGGAAGGCTTCTAGAATATGGCGAGACAATTAACGAAATACTATTCTGAATCTGTAACAAAAACGATTTGCGACCAGGAACGTGTTTATTTTATGCCGCATTGGCCAGTCTATCGAAAAGATACAGATACAACAAAGTTGCGCATCGTATTTGATGCAGCAGCGCATGCACCGAATCATCTTTCTCTCAACAATCACCTCCAAGTCGGTGATAATTTACTGACGGACCTTGAAACGATTCTGCTTAATTTTCGAGTTTGTCAGATTAGGAGGCAGTCACAGATTTCTTTGGTTTGGGGAGTGGTTAATTGATGTGTATAACCCGTCTGACTTTCGGCGTTGCATGTAGTCCTTACTTGTTTCGGGCATCAATTCGGAGGGTAATCGAAGAAGCTAAAGAACGATTTCAGCATACGAGTGACCTATGTACTACGAACTTGTTTTTATATGGATGATCCTGTGCTGAGTATCAAATATGAGTACAAGAAAACTGAAATGCAGAAGACACTAGGTCTGCGTTGGATATCTTCTGCTGATGAGCTCGCACAAAATTTGACAGGAACAAAACGTAAAGTTTTGGCAAAAGGGATCGGCTTCCTAGGTCCTTGGGTGGTGCGTCTTAAGAAACTTTTCAAAAATATTTAGCGCACAAATCGATTTGGGATGAGATATTGCCTGCTGATATGATGAAAATTGAACCACCTATTGTAATGAGGTCAACAAACTTAAAGGTACGAGTTCAGTTCAAATTCACATATTTACAAATGCCAGTCAGCATGCTTTAAGGACGTCGCTTTTGCGAGTACCTCTGACAAGGATGGAAATATTGCTGTACGTTCTATCAACAAGCAAAACCATTCCTAAATAAAAATTGACAGTAGCCTTAGTCGCAGCCCGTCTACTTAACTATCTGCGGACTAATCAAGGGTCCGGTTTAATGAAGCATATTTACGGACTGATTCAAGGGCAATATCGTTGTGGATTTCAGGATCTAGTAAACGTTGAAAAAGATACATAGAAAACCGAGTCAGGGAAATAAGGTCGTTATGGTACGTTTCGAGTTGGAGGCACTGTCCAAGCTGAGATAATTCAGTGGACTTATGAATAAGACGAATTAGTGCAACATTACTTTAAACTTCAGAGTTGTGGATGAACGGACCAGTGTGGCTGCAGAGTGGCCAAAATTGGATGAGCGTAATGTCGCAACATTTTGAGCATTATTATCGAGTGCAGCGGATACCACCTCGGCTGACGTTAAGCCGGTTCTACATCGAGGAGACACTGGTAAATATATTTTTATATTGCATGGGCGAGGAAGCTGAGGAATTGAGGAATACTTTACTCTTATTCCCAAGTGAAATCTAATCTATGAACGAGCTAAGTTTCTAAAAAGAAAACGGGGCAATGAATCTGGAGAAGAGTTCATCACAGCTTTATATCCTCTAGCAAAACTCTGGAAAATCTTTTAGATGAGATGATATTATTAACGCTAGTCGTAGGATAGTAGACGAAAGTTTAAGTGATAGGCTGCAACTAGACCCAAGTCTCAAATTTGAGAAAGCAATCGGTTCACTACGGCAGGAAGAAGAGCTGTACCGACAAAGGGAAGTTCTCCAATTAACTCCCGCACAGGAGGTTTACAAAGTCGAGCGGTCCGGGAATTAAAAACGTAGGTTTGAGAACGGGAAAAAATGGGGAGATAAAACAAAACAGAGGCGTCACACACGAGGGACACAGATAAGTGCAAGCGTGCGGGTACGAAGGACACGTTTATGATAGGTGTCCGGCAAAAAACACAATTTGCAAAAAATGTAAGAAGTACGGACATTACGCAAGGGCATGTAGGATGAGAGGGGTTTGTGAAGCTCATGAGGTTGGTGGCAGAAATTAAAAAGAGGGGTACTTTGTTGGCGTGATGATAGATAAGTGGTCTGTTGATTTATGACTAAATAACAAGAAAATTACATTTAAAGTTGACACAGGTGCGGATGTCACATTAGTGCCCTGGTCAGCGGTAGAAAACTTGAAGAATATGTGTATTGAGAAAACGGGAACAAAATCATACGGAGTTGGACAGCAAATACGTATACTGGGAAAGGCTACGGTCTGCTTGAAATACAGCCGAACAGACGTGAACGAGGTGGTTTGTATTACGAGGGATACGATTACACATTTACTGGGGAAAACAGGAATAGAAAAACTTGGTCTGGTCAAAAAAATTATTTGAAGTTTCTTTAAGGAACTGGATGAAGGAATTTAAGGGAGTTTTTGGTCGTTTAGGAACATTTAAAGAAAAATATGTGATCGAACTGAAGTCCAAAGCGGAGCTGTATGCGGTATCTACTCCTCGGATAATACAAGTGCTTTTGAGGCAAAAGGTTCAAGAGGAGTTAAGTAAGATGGAAAGAAAGGGGGTAAAGCGCCAGTTGAAAAAACGTATGATTGGTGTGTGCCTATGGTTATCGTACCAAAGAAATCCGGTATCCGGATTTGTGTAGATCAAGGAAAACTTAACAAATGGGTAAAAAGCCAGGTACATCCGATCCCAGGTATAGATTACTCACTGTCGCAACTGACAGGGACAACATTTTTTACGAAATTTGATGCTAATAGCGAATGTTGGCAAATAAGCTTGTCGAAGGAATCGCAAGACCTGACAACCTTCTTACCCCCATTTGAGAGATATTAATTTTGTAGGTTTCCATTCGGAATAACTTCGGCTCCGGAATTCTTCCAAGTTGAAACGTCACAACTTCTAGCGGGAATGAAGAAATGCATAGTAAATATGGGTGACATTCTTAATGAGGTGAAACAATTGGGGACCTTAATCAATGCGTAGAAGCAGTACTCAAGAGAATACAGGAATCAGGAATGACACTCAGCAAGGAGAAATCCGTATTTAGGACACTCTATTGCTGAAGGAGAAATTAAGCTCGATGAGCAGAAGGTAAATGCAATCATGGCAATGCAAGCGCCGAACAACCCTACGGAAGTCCACAGGTTCCTGGGGACGGTAAATTTTGTCGGAAAATACATCCCGAAAAAATCTTCGATACTGGAACCGATCACGGATTTGCTTTTCAAGAAAAACGCAGTCTTTGGGGGAAACGCCCAGGATAAAGCATTCAAGGAAATCAAAAATTTTCTCACATAACAAATGCATGCATGTAAGAGAAACTATTGTGTCTTGGGATGCATCTATGCTAGGTTTCGAGTTTGTACTTTTGCAGGAGCGTGAAGGGAAATTGCATCCAGTTTCATATATTTCAAGGACTTTAACACAAACTGAAAAGAACTATGCTAATATTGAAAGAGAGTGTTTAGCTATCGCATGAGCTTGTACAACATTTAAAAATCATCTGACAGGAAGGTATTTTTTTAATAAACGGTGTTTTTTTAGAGGTTTAGTTTTTAAACTGGTAACACTGTTTCAACAGATTGTCACTTTGACAGCTGAAAGTTGATTTGTGGTTAGTACGTTTTGTCATTTTACGATGAATAGATTAATGCCAGAACAACGCGTGTTGTGCAAACTTATTTATAAAACCATGGTTAGGTTTGCCAAACTTATCGTACGCTACGTCCATTTTACAGTTGACATAATCGTCCATCTGAGCAAGTTATTCAGAACACGATGAATAGCTTTCGTACCACGTACACTCTAGTGGATAATACGCATCCCCAAAGACGACAAACTTTGCGAACAGAAGAAGTTATTGCCGTTGTGGAGCGCAGTGTTGAGGAGAATCCGAATGAGTCTATTCGCCGTCGTGCACAGCAATTGGAGACATGCCTATCCACTTTGTGGAAGATTTTACGGAAAGATCTTGGCTTAAAGGCTTATAAGATCCATCTTGTGCATGAGTTGAAACCACGTGACCATTATACGCATCGTAGGTTCGGTGAATGGGCCGAAAACATGATTCAGCTTGATCCTTGATCCACAACGCAACATTTTTGGTTAAATGGATATGTAAACAAGCAAAATTGCCAAATTTAGAGTGGAGAAAACTCAGACGCCTTTGTCGACACGCCCTTACAACCATTAAAATTCACTGTTTAGTGGGGCTGGTGGAATCATCGGCCCATATTTCTGACGGCCAGAGAACGCTATTGAAACATGATTTCTGACTTCTTCGTTCCTCAGTTGAATGGCATTGACGTGACAGAACTTTGGTTTCAACAAGATGGCACAACATGCCACACGATGCGCGACACCATCAATTTATTGCCAGAAACATTAGCTGAGCGCATAATTTCGCATAATGGACCTATGAACTGGCCTCAACGATCCTGTGATCTCACACCTTTAGATTACTTTCTTTGGGGGTAAGTAAAGTCACAAGTCTATGCCGATAAACCAGAGACGTTGGACGATTTGGAAGTCAACATTCGCCGTGCTATTGCTGATATACAGCCCCAGTTGCTCGATAAAGTTGTTGGACTTTGAAATTGCGTTTCATTCAAGCTAGCCGTGGGATGCATATGCCCGATATCATATTTATACACTAATGGCATAAAATTATCTATTAACTAAAGTTAATATCATAGACATTAACATTACTTCTAAGCATTTTATTTCATACTGAATTTCTCTAACTCTAAAAAAACACCCTTTATAATGTTCTATTGCATTGGTCTTCTGCAGTTGAAGCCAGGAAGTATGGAACATCGAATATCATTTTGGAAAGCTCGATTGGAAAAGGTTATAACAGTCTCTTGCGATTGCAGCTTGTTGAAGTTAACCATCTTAGCCAGAAGATGGTGGTAAAAATTAATGTTTGCTCATTGAAATGCTCGGATGTGATTAGTTGAGATTTAGCTTTTTTCCTTTTTTTATCAGGAGACTGCTGCTATATCCCCTATATGCAGATGGACATTTGAAGTATAATATTCGAGTACTATGTATGTAGGATTGTTATAATCTTTATTTTACTTAGTTACAATGAAAAAAAAAAACATATATTCGGCATCGCCGCCAGCCGACCGCTCGTGTTGAAAACTCGGACCAGAATCAGCCTCGCCATGTTATCCCAATCAGTGCCAGACCCCATTCAGTACATTGTACCCTGTAAACACTTTCATCAGTAACGTCAGCACAAGTGCGCCACCGCCCAGGCCCAACACAATCGCTATTCCTCTTAATGACAACAATATGTTATTGTTTTTGTTAGTTAATCGCCTTCGCTTTTTATCTTCGTCCAAATGTAGGTCAGTTCACTGTGCGACGGATCAGTTACTCACAATCGATACCGAAGCGATGCCTTTGCTTGGCGGTAACTCGATTCGTAAACAAATCAGATGGGTCGTCTGTGGACATTAGTCATGGCAATATGTGGCGCGCATAAAACATTGCGAGACTCGGTGGTCATACAGTCGGGGGGCGACGATCTGAAAATGATACTCGACATTATGTTTACTTAATGATAAATGTACTTAGCTTCTACTGTGTGGTGGGTGACACATCCCACACTCGGCCCTCTTTGAATTCTCGGCAGTTCTCAGTCGAGACGGTCTTCGTCGCCCGTCAGCTCCATCTCGTCTTCTTCACTATCGTACACCCACGGCTTTATGTGGTCGACAGATGTGGATGTCATGTTCGGTCCTTCAGTTTGAGCCCCACTCCAAACTGAGTTCTCTGAACGGCAACCAAGTCGTGCAGATTAGATTTCCTGGGTGCTTTTCGCTTCTTATATGTTTTCTGATTCTCCTCTTGCACTCTTCGGATCTCTTCTTTAGCAACCTTCCGCATAACATCTCGATCGTTGCTGAAGTCGTCGACTATGATTTCTTCGAGTAGTTTTCGCAGCTCGTAATTCCCTTCCCTCCTCATCAAGGTTCCAAACATCAGCTGAAATGGACTCCTTTTCGTACTCCGTGATACTGTTGAGTTGAGCGTTTTCTGGAGGCAGCTGATATGCTTATACCATTTGGTTGGATCCTGTACGGTCATCTTGGCTAATACTTCAATTATAATGCGATTGATTCGTTCAACTTGTCCATTTCCACGTGGAACTCCTGTTGTTGTGAGTACGTGCACTATTTTCTTTTGTTCGCAGAAATCCTTGAATGCGTTTGCAGTAAACGCTGCACCTCTATCTGATACGACCCCAAACGGGTTTCCGAACACTTCGCTTTGTAATTCGAGCTTCTTGATCACCTCCTCACTTTTCGTTGTCTTTACCGGATAGATCCAAACGAACTTGGTAAACGCGTCGACAACAACAAATATGAAGTTATAGAATTAATTAATCGACGGCAATGGTCCCATATGATCCACGTGGTAGGTGTGCAGCGGTACATCACTCTTCTCGATCGGATTCAGGTATCCTTCACCTTTGCCATATTTTCTTGAGGCTAGCACGCACGCCACACAGTTAGCGATGACATTTTCTATACTCGTTCCCAGTTTTGGAATATAGAAATCTTGCTTAGCGATGGCCTCCACTTTGTTTGCACTCATGTGTCCCTGCTCATGGATGTTACGAAGTATGTCCCACTGCATTATTTTCGGGACGACCAGTAAATAACTTCCTTCATGGAACTTGTACAAGAGCTCGTTCCTCAGTTCGAAATCTTTGTACGTTCCTGTCGCAGCTAAGATGTTTATTATTAATTGGCATAATTCATCCTTACCCTGAGCCTTCTTGATCCTATGCAGAATACCGTCTTCCAGCCGCATAACCATTGGGTATCTGCTCAACGTATCCACATGTCGCATGGAAGTCCCCGCCCGATGTTGCACCTCACACGCATACTTTTGAAGGAGCATAGCCCATCTTGCCACTCGTGGGCACAAGTCTTTTTTATTCATGGTATCTTGGAACGCTTTACAGTCGGTAATGATTTTGAATTTTAATCCCAACAAGTAGACTCGCAGTTTCTTGACACACTTCATAATGGCCAGCACCTCATGTTCGCAGCTGGTGTAGTTCCTCTCTGCAGGGGTTGCCTTGAAACTCATGTAGAAAACTGGATGAAAATGCGTATCGTGCTTCTGAAGCAGCACTCCCCCGTATCCAATCATACTGGCGTCCGTGTGCAGTTCCGTCTCAAGGAGGGGATTGAACAGTTTCAGCACCGGCTCCTCACACAGCAAATTCTTCAGTGACTCAAACGCAGCGATCTGGTCAACTCCAAAAACAAATGCACTATCCTTTCTCGACAATGGCTTGGCTAATGTGGCGTAGTTCGCCACGAACTTCCGGAAAAATCCTGTTAAACCCAAGAAACTCTGCACCTGTTTAACGTTCATCGGCTTGCGAAAATTCTTTACCACCTTCGTCTTCTGGTCCGAGGGCCTGATACTCCCGTCCTCCACAATGTGTCCAAGAAATTTCACGGATTTGGTCAGAAAATCGCACTTCTCCCACTTTATCACCGTTTTCCTCGGCGACCTTCAATACCACGGCGAGCTTTTCCAGATTTTCCACTTCGTTTTCTGCAGGTATGATCAGATCGTCTACGTACAGCAACACCAAGCCTTTTCGTATGCGGTCACGGAAACTAGTATTTACGAAACGTTGAAATACTGCCGGTGAGTTACACAATCCGAACGGAAGTTTCAGGAACTCATATTGTCCGTCGAGCGTCACAAACGACGTATACTTCCTGCTGGACTCTGCCACATCCACATGAAAGAACCCATTTCGGAGATCTAACGTTGTAAACACTTTCGCATTGTACTGTGTCTCCAGTATTTCATCCATCACTGGTAGGGGATATCGGTCCTTAATGATCTTCGCGTTTAGTAAAATCCGACTGGCTGTGTTGAACGATTCCCTCCTCCAACCACTCCTCAATCTGTTGCCTTACTGCTTCTCTCTCCGGCGGCGCTAACCTTCTGGCTTTCTGGTATACAGGGTGCTCGTCTTGCAGCGTGATGCTCATCTCAATGCATGATATTGATGCCTTCTTCGGGTGATACGTTGCGATGATATCGGAAATGGTCCCTCTGTACTCCTCGTTGTCTATTCGCACTGCATTGTTGCTTTTGTCATATTCGTCACAGATCACTCCAATGTTCCTTATGTCGTTTTCCTCCAAGTTATATGTATCTGGTACAAGACTTCTCGTAGACACTTTCTTCACACTTCGCTCAGAAAATCTCGTCCCAGCAAAATTCTATCTGATATCCAATCGTCTGGCACTACTTGAAAATTTACCCAATGCTTATCTATCTCTACTTGGATTTGCACTAGGCATGAACCAACTGTCCTACAGGGTGCGTTGCCGAATCCTTTCAACAGCATCCCCGGCTGCTCCAGCTTCACATTCTTCAACTCATCTATGAATGACTTGTGTAGGATCGAAACGTCGCTACCATTATCAACAAAGGCGTAGTAAGGGATGTCTGTTATGGTGACTCGAATGTGATTTCCGTCTGCGTTTATGCGTTGCAATTTGGTGAGATGTGCCCGAATTGATTACATCGGAAACATCTTGCTCCTTCAGCCCTATCGGGGCAATTTACAGCCAGATGTGGTGTAGCTCCACAATTGTGACACCGTTTAATTGCATTGGAATGCCTTGCTGGTTGGTCCGATCTACGATGTATGTTGGGCCGCGTGTTTTCAACCCGATGCTTTGGTATCTGTCTTTGCACTCTTTTATAACACTCGAGTTTAGCTTTTAACTCTTCGATGGTTGACGCCTCGTACAAAATCGTCTTGTTGTTCACAAAGTCCGGAATACCATTTATGATGTACTCGATGAAATCTGGGTCATGGCGTAGAGGTACTCAAGCAAACTCTTAGATGCTGCCTTTTTCCTGTTTTCCAGTGACTTGTGAATCTCCAGACTGGACTGCTTTTGTCCTAATTCGCCCTTCAACCGTTCCTTCAACCCACTCCAACTGGTAACTCCTCCCGTTGCCTCGACAGCTAGTTTGGCTGCTCCAGTTAACAATCGCCGTGCGTAAAGGTATTTCTGCATGTCATTCCATTCGCAGGCCGTCGCAATTTCTTCAAACTCCCTTACCCAGTCCGGGTAGTTTCTGCCCTCCTCCCCTGAGAACTTCTCGAGCTATTCCTCCACATCACGGAATACAAAACTGTTTTTGTTCGTCATTCTTACTTCTTCTTCACTCTGGATTGATTGCTGATTCCTCTACTTTTTCTTCGGCTTCCTCCGTAGTTTCTTCTTTTCGTTCTTCTGAATCCTTTTCTTCGAGGTCTAAAATAGGTTCCTCGTCGGACCCGACTGTGTGTTCGTCTTGCTCTTCTTCCGTAGCTTTTTCTTTGTCTCGTCGATCGTTGCTCGTAACACTCTCTTTTCCTTCTGTAAAGTATACGATGTCCTCCGCCTTAATGTTTCCACCATATACGCCTCGAATCCGATCTATCAAATCAGTTTTTACTTCGTACCGATATGATAAACCCTTTCTTTTAAGAAACGCTTGCAGTTGTCGCACGGTTAACGTGGATATGTCACCCATGCACTCCTTTACTTAGTCGTCTTTTCCCTATTAACCTTCTTCACTGTTATCACCTCAACTTATTCACCTGGTTACCTGTTCTGTTCTTCGCCTATTTCGTCTCTACTCTTTGCCCACGGCACGAAACAAATAAAAATTACACAATCAATTTTGTTTTTCCGGTAATCCCGGCCGAGCCCCCATGTAGGATTGTTATAACGATATTCATTGTACGAGTAACTAAGTAAAATGAAGATTATAACAATCCTACATGTATTTGCGATACAATTTTGCCCGCTGCTTAAATGTATATTCTGGAAGCTCGTAGAAGCAGCCATCGTTATATATTTATCCACTTATTATTCTGTCTGTCTATGGCTTGTGATTTTGATATTCTCCCTATATTCCCAGGTCTTAAGTAAGTGCTTAAGAATTGATTTGGAAATATTGTCTGACCAAGTATACAATTAATTAATTTTTAATTCTACTCGTACTGCAGATGTTTTCAGTTTCGACAAGCGCTTGAACGAAGAGAAATTTGTCAAGAATATCCAAGGTGGAATGGTGTGTCCTTGCTTGATTAGCTGTGATGCACTTGAGCATTTTGTTACTGTGAGCACCCTTCCCATTTCGAAGTAAGTTCCAAGTTATTCAATATTTTTTTTTTTATTTTAAATTTTTGATTCATTACAGTCATGAGTCAAATGATTACAAAGCAATCCACATTGATGTGCATTATCAATCGGAAGTGATGGTCAAGTATCGTACGAGTCGTGAATTCACCTACCTCGAACTTATCGGTAAGGACAACGATTGTGGGAGAAGATCATTTTTTTCGAATGTTTTTTTAATATTTTTAGCTAGCTTCGGTGGAATTATTGGCCTATTTCTCGGTGCATCTATAGTCAGTTGTATCGAAATTATCTATCACCTAACATTTGGTCTCTACATCTTCTTAAAAGACAACCACTGCTTGGATCACCTTGTGGAACGCTTTCGAAAATTCTTTAAAAATTTCTATCAAAATCGAATATCTTCGGGAACTTCATCAAGTTTGTCAACCACTAAGAGAACCTGGTATCCACCAGCAAACAGAAGGCGTTATTAACCACTTAATTAAATTTTGCTAAATTATTCTGACTCATTTGTATCAATGTAGGTATGTGTGCGTGTTAACTCCTTACAATCAGATACACGTTAAATAAATGCGCCATTTATGTAAACAGAGCCGTGTTTCGCTCTTTTCCTTGTCCAATTTGATGAGGTGTTAATTGTTCGGCTTTTCATCCGTCTTCTGGTGAAGAATAAATCAAACAAAAGGCAAATTTAATTGCTTTTTGATGGCATTAAAATGTCTTTGGGTCCCTCTGGCCCGAAGCATGTCCTTGTCATCCTTTTCAACCAACTCAAGGGGAGTATAAAAGTCTCTAAACGAAGTCAACATAACTCTGTCGTTTGCCGTCTGACAGTGTACGAATATCTCTCAGTTCGTGGTTTGTTCAGTTAGATTTTTTTTGTGTCATAATTTCCCTCTAAGGATAAGATAGGGGACTGCATAGGAATCCGTTCAGAAGAGACTTTGTCATGACGTATCTCGGTGAGTTGAAATATTTTCTGCTAAATCAGTCCAACGGAGACGAATTGTTAACTTTTAATGAGAAACGTAAACTTTTGGCGGAAGCGAGGAGACGTAAAATGAAGCGGCGGATGGAACTGTGCCCTGCCTATTGGAAGTCTTTCTGTGATAAGTCATCGATTCATGGACTACGATTTCTATCGGATAACGGTTTACTAAAATTCGAGAAGTAAGTGTATGATGAGGTGAATATTTAAATTGTCCCAGTACATACTGGCATGGTTGGGTCCAGAGCTGTGTTTGCAGGGGATTTGGTTTAGATTGGAGTGGAACTGGAGTGAGGATTTGCAAGATTAATTGAAGTCATTGTACGGCTCGGCGATGTAGTAATTAATAAATATTTTAGCAAACGAATTAATTAATTCAATTAGGGACCAAGTAGGCAGGTAACTTGTTTGTTGCTTGCAGTAATTTGAGAAAAGTGGCTGGTGTTTGGAGGTGACTTAGAATTTAATCCGAGCATTGAGGAGTAAATGGTATGATAATTGACCCAGGTTTGAGAGGTATTTAGTATAAGAAAGAATGCAACTTTAATAAATTCTGTAACACATAATTCCGTAACACATAAATCGTAACACACAACGCTTCCAAATCGGATAGCAGACGTCGTAACTTCATACATACCAGGTCGGTTACAGGACTACAAATTTGTACAAAATCCTGATCTCGTACTCGTCCATAATTCGAAGGAATTCAATGTCTTTTATTTACATGGAAAAGAAATAGGATTAACTGAAATCTAAAGCTACGTTTTCCGTTTTCATTTTCGGCCCGTAAACAAACAAAGATGATGGCTTGCTGACACGGGAACCCGCGACATATAGTTGTCCATGTGATTTATTGATGGTCATCGGAAACGCCAGACGCACGGAGAATTGCACCATTTGAACTCGAATGAGAAGCCCGTTAGAAACATCCTCTAATAAGCTTTTTCACGGCCAGTCTCATTCCATTACACAGTCGAGGTTGATTGATGTTACGCAAGATGATGATGACAGAGCCTACTTTCAATTGTAAATTGTGAGGTGGTAATCCAGGGAATTCCAGTGAATTCAAAAATTCTGTGGGATGGTTGACTACTTCATCTTATTGGATAAATGTGTCAACCGATTTGGAGGAAAACAACTGTCTCGGAATGAAATTTTGAATGGTCGCGTTGAGATGTCTATGATCTTTGTTTTTCGCCGCCAATATGGCTCAGCCAATTATAGTTTTTGGTGTTTTGCACTATGTTCGGAAAAACACGTCGAATGAGCTCTTCTTCGATCCGGTCAACTGGGCAATGTGCTGAAACCGGTTGAGATGCCAATTGCGATTTTCACATTACCAATGTTGAACAATTACTTCGAAAACACATCTGCAGTTCGACCTTGTTGCAGAAATAAAGCCACTACAAATTTGATGATTTCAAGGATGCGTTTAGTTCGTTAGCTGCAGTTTGAATGTGGAATAAGTGGAAAAGTCTGGCGAAAATCACGGGGCAACAGAATCATGGCTCCGCCAAAAATGTTTTGATTGTCACGAAGATCTTTCAACGTTCTATCCCGCGCCTCCAGTGACCTTTTGTGTGCCATCGTGCATTCATCCCAAATGATTATTTTTCATCTCTGTAGAATCTTCGTCAGTGGGCTGTTTTTGGCGATGTTGTAAGTTGGTGTCTCGTTGATTTGCATGTTCAGTGACAATTTCAGTGCAGATTGTGCAAAGTTGCTGCTCTTCCAGATGAAGCCAATGCTGCGATCGAGTCGAGGTCAAAAGTACTGAAATTAAGGACTTTTTACAGCCCCTTCGGGAGCATATAGGAAATAAATGCGACCAGCTCCATTGTCTTTTGTTGTTGATTCAATTGTGGCACATTGTGACACATTCGGCTAACGCTTTGTTGTCGTATTGTTATTCTCTTTGTAATTCGTGGTTAGGTGATATCATGCCGAAATGCTGACACTTTATTCGCCATCAATGAATACATGCATTTTATAATGATCAATGCATTATTCTGCCGTCATTTGAAGTGTCGGACTTGAAGTTAGGCGACGCACACGATGGCAAACACCCTCAGTCATGTCGTTCTTATATTTGACCCACAAATTGTTCGGATTCGAAGGGGCGCATATGATATGATAATCCCAAACAATGTTCGAATTTGATGAGGTGATGAAGATATGGCGGAATCTTTGAGCGTATTGTCTTAATGTGAACAATTTTCGAGCAACTGTAAGAGTTGACACGCCTCACGGTAAGTCGCACACAGATGCCCATCAGCGGTTCTCAGTCGTTGAAACAACGTCAGCCCAGGAACATTCACCAATAACAATCGAAGATTGTATCGTGGGAGACAGCTTTCTTGTCAGAGCTAAAGATTTTCTGGCCCCAGCGAGACAAACATCTGTATGTTTGTCAAAATAATAATACCTATCGTGCAAGTTACCAAGGTATTTCACTACGCTTCTCACCACAAATGGCAATCCGTGCTGTCCAATGATGGGCAAATTTCGCCAGTTATATCTTGTATCCCTAGAAGCCCATCACAATAGGGTTCTAAACAAGATTGTTTCCGACTTTATTCGCAATACCCTTAATATGATCGAAATCACATTGCAGAAGAGTATTGATAACTTCGATTTTACGACCTGATCTGTACGCTATGGCATGATTGAGGGAACCTACTAGATCACTTGCGTAAATGTTAGACAGTATCGGAGAAATCACTGCCCCCTGTTGTAAACCATTTTTAATGACAAAGATCTTGCTCCAAATGACTTTGCCACATTTGACAACGAACTTCTTTCTCATAAGCATGTTGTAAATCATATATAGCAGAGGTTTCGGCATGCCTATCCTGGTCAACTTATAGAACAGTCCCTCTAACCGTACGCTTTCGAAGGCCTTCTCTAAGTCAACGAGACAGGCACCCCTACACTGATTCTTGCATTTATTCAATTGTATGCCGGAGATCAACATTGATCCAGCATGAATAGTGTCATGCCTCGCCCTGAAATAAAACTGATTTTCCGGAATTATATTATTTTCCTCAACCAACCTTAGCAGTGCCCTAATTAGCTCTAACTTTATGCCTTTTTGGGATAGAATGTATTACTTCTATTTTCCAATGCGTTGGATAATATGCATTATTCAGTGCAATTTAAAATAACGTAGTAAATTTATCCACTGCTTCCAAGGGCAGATATCTTAATACGACGTTTGGAATACCGTCTACTCCCGATGGCTTTTTGTTTTTCAGAAACTCAAAGATGCACATCAGTTCATCTTTACGGACGAACGAATGCGAGGAAGCTCGTTCATCGGCGATGATAATGATTGCCGCGTTTTGTTCACTGAATATTGTGAAACCGTGATTTTTGGGTCACCAATTTTGAAGTTCATTGCACTGATAATAATGATTTACATAGGCACTGTTGTCAATGTCAATATGGCCTCAACAGAAGCTCCCAGTAAGTCTACTTTCTCCTATGGGTCTTCGACCAAGAAAACATCGTCACCTGAGTCGGCACTCTCTGGACTTATGCCAACGGTCAGTAGGGCCTGTCTGTTTTGTAGAATTTGGACACAATGAATGTCATTGTGATCTTTCCGCCTGAATAGTCTATCTATCTGCTGGAACATATTCGGACTAATGGATTTTATAGACCGAATCTTATTGCCCAAGTTCACTCTTACAGACTTACTGTCATTTTTTTTAATTAATTGTTTTAGGTTTTTCATCAGTGACCATAGTGTTCTTATTTCCGAGTCTTTCGCTTCAGTAAACTGTCTGCACAGCTGCTTAACCTTCGAGAGCAGTCTACTTTTCTGTGTTGATTGTTAGAGTTCGGTACTTTTCGACCTGGGTTTCGTCGGAGTATTCTATCCAAGGGATAGTTTGCTCAATAGTTCGTTTGACAACATCTTGCAGAGCCAGTAAGTCACGGTCAATTCCTTCGTTTGTGGAGTTTCTGTTAGTCGGGGGATCAATTCCACTCAAACGAAAGTTACGCTTTAAGATTCTGGAGAAGCACGACCATCGTGCTATGCGGTAGTCGTATCGGTACACTTGATCATACTGCTTCAGCTGCGTCTGCTCGTTTGGGAACCGTATTGTGGCGGCAAGTCCGTAGTCATCACTATCATACTCGAGCGCTCGCAATTAGTTACTTGTGTTAGTCAGTTCTAATATACTGCCTATTAATGCCAAGTCCAGGAAGGAACGGGAAGGATGGGATATTCGTCGCGTACAGGTCAAGTCTGTACTCAATCATATGAGTATGTTGATCCCACCAGTAGTAAGTAACTGGTTGCTCCTAGTGTTTAGCAGATTATCTCCCCATGCCGCATAGCTTGCGTTAAGATCTCCTGCTAAAAAACAATAATTTTCTTCCGATTGAAACTAAAGGCCAGAAAAAAGTATTTCGAGCTCAGTTATGAATTGAATCGGATTACGTGCTTCAGGTGCATAAAACGACACCACATACACTCGCCCTCGACTATGAAGAGAGATGCGTACGAGCCAGGCTTCCAATACCCGGAAACTCACTAAATCCCCGATATAACAGCTCGTCCTCCCATTGTACTGAACGAAACAAACCAAAGTTGCCATCCGATGTTCTTTGGCTTTAATTTTTTTTTATGAATGGAAAACATTGGTTCTGCTTTTGGTTTATGTTTATCTGATGTCTTAAACTTTTTTTCATTATGTCGATAAAATCATATCCGCTAAACGGTCGTAGCCAGAATTGGTGACCATTCGTGCCCGGCGATAGGTCTTAGCGTTCTTGACGGAAACTCCCTTTGAGGGCTTCAAGAGTCTGAAACTGGTGACATAGACTCGTGACTTCAAAAAACCCTGCAAAAATAAGTCTGGAATGGTTAAATCAGGTGAGCTTTTCGGCTAGAGCAAATCGCTAAAACGAGAGATTAGGCGACCCAAAATTCAGCCCTCAGAATTTCGGTTGTGGCTCTTGCAGTATTCGCCGTTGCTTCATACTTTTCGAACAACATGTTCTCTAGTCCTTCTTCCTCCAATTGAGGAAGGAGGAAGTCGTTGAGCATGGCTCTGTACCTGGCTGTAATGGCTCCTCGTGGGTTATACGCGGATTTCTCGTGTCCCAGAAGCAATAATTTTGCTTATTCATATATCCACAGAGATGGAAATGGGCCCCGTCGCTCTAGAGGGTTTTCGTGGTCGAGATTCAGGATGGCTTGAGCGTATGGCGATCAACAGCTAACACCTAATGCACTGTTTGTACTTTGTAAGGGAACATCTTGCAGTCTTTCACCAAAATTCTTTGTAATTACCGCCAATTGATGCCCAATTGCGTGGCACATCGTCTGGTCGATTCTCCGGGAGCCTCTGCGACATCTTCAACCACAGCTGCGATATTCTCAGCAAAACGGCTGCTCCGAGGCCGCCCAGACCTGCCAGCATCTGGTGCTGTGCATGTTCTAAGCGAGCGGCTAAACGTAGTAGTGTTTATCCAGTTAGTGCCATACAACCGGGAAATCTGCGCCGAAATGCACGCTGCGCCAACACCACCGACGAATTAATCCGCGTTCTCTAGGAGTATAGCGATTCATGTCTTTTTGATGTGTATTTTGTATCTGTTTACTTCACAAATGTCAAAGTAGAATTGAAGGACGTACGTTAAGTGTAAACGAAAATAAGACGATTATAACCCGGTTTGACAGATTGATTCAATCGCGCAAGCTTACAGCATTGCGAGCTTTAATTGAGGGCCTAACATTGTGCATCTCAATGAATTTGTAATAAAATGTATGGTCACTAGGTGGAATGTATGGAAATGCATATGTGTGTGTTCATATAACCCAGGTTCCGTAACTTTTCGGTGGAATACCATTTTGCACCCTTGTAATGACGATGAATTTTTCTTGAACACAGCATATGACCTGTGATGTTCTTTCGTCTGATTTAATATAAAATTTGCTGATGTCCTTGGTGTGGTCATAAGGCAGTTATCCAGATGGGACAATCTACAATAGAACGTGCCAGGTTCAATACCTGAATTTTGATAACATATGCCAATCAACCACTTCGGAAGTGCTATTGAATTATCTGCGATTTATTCGCAACCACTTAACCTTCAAAACCTTGGATCAGTCCCTGGAATCCTTAAGGATTTAAATTTTCAACGTTTCCATGAATTTTTCGCAAAGTTCAACCGATATTCCAGCAGTTTCACGTCGAATGTGCGTCTCCAAATCGTCCAAAGTTCCTGGCTTGTTGACACAGACCAGAGAAGCCCAAAAGAAAATAGTCGGAAGGTGTCACTATTGGAGTGGCAAAGTCACGAGTACCGAGCTTCGTCTTCGATAGGTCGATTGTAGCACATTGTTGAAACCACATATCCTCCAAGTTACAATATATTTCCAAGAAAGAAAGTTGGTTAAGATGGAGCGATGTTAATTTTTTTGTGACGTTCGAACCGTTAGTGGAGCATAGAGGATCTACAACACCAATGCGCTATTATTTTTTGAGTTCTGCAATGCGCTTAAGCTCCCTCCAGCTTAACACCAGTGTTCGTGATTCCTCCTCAACCGCTCTTTTCACGTTTGAATAGGGCGGCTTACTAGTCTGCTTGATTAGTTAAATAGCGAATAGAGCGCCTTTCCTTCGCTCCGTAGTGTGTGACCAACCCACTATCATTTCATTGCCTTCGTATTTGGACGTCTACAGGTTTCTGGCCCTACAAGATTTCCAGTCCGCCAGAAGACCCTTAACATGGTGCGTAGACTTCTATTATCGAAGCTTTGTAACTTCCTTGTGACAGTGTTAGTCACCTTCCGCGTACTACACTCATATACTATGACGGATTCAAGATTGGATCGGAAGAGTCTCAGCTTACTGCTGAAAACATTATTTTTCCCGATTTTAGCCATCATATCCAAAACACTTTTTGCTCTATCGATTCTGCTGTCCACGTCCAGATCTGTGCCTCCATCTTCTAACAAGGGAAGTTGGTTACCTTCTTAACCTTTTACCCGGAAAAGTTTATTTGCGTGTTGGAGACGGAAATGCTTAAGACCCTACTTTTTGCCGTATTTATATTGAGCTCAACTTTATACTTCCAAATTAAGGACCGTTTGGTGTAGGTCCATTATCTTGTGTGAAAGCAGGCAGACGTCATCGGCGTAATCCAAATATTTCACATATGATGGCATTGTCCATCTCAGTCGCATATTTGCTCCCAATATGCACAGAGTACGTCGCTGATTACAACAAGGAACAATAATGACGAAAAAGTCCAGACTTATTGCACTCCGCTGCGGAAGAATTCGAATTCATTTGACATCTTATGTAGGGCATGACATTACCACCTTTGTAGGATTCCTTAAAAGAGTTTTTCTGGTGTCATTCTCATAGACAGGAGGGTCTATGTTAAATCGAGATGTGCTCTAACTCGTTCTAGAATTATTCTAGCTAATAATTTAGTTCCTGCTGGAAGCACACATATCCCTCTCCAGTTTCGACATTCTGACAGATTTCCCTTCTCAGGCAGTTTGGCAATCATTTCACTCTTCCAATCTTCGGGAGTATGATTTCCACTGAGATATTGTGTGCGGCTTGGAGGAGTTCATCTGGGATGCCATCTATGCCAAGTGCCTAGTTTTCCTTTAAGTCCCTGATAGCCGATATAACCTCAGCGCTGCTGAGAGTGGAGTTCAGAATTCGGAAGTTTATTTCAGCGAAACGGTCATCAGTATCTGCGACTAGTTCATTACTTGCTAAATAGCTTACTACAGCAATAACGTGATTAGCTGTTCCTCATCCAAAGTCAATAGGTTATCGTCTAAGCCTTTTACAAAATGAGTATTGGAACTTGGGCCGTAAGTTCCTTCATGATATTTTAGACTTCACATTTACTTGCTGCTTCTTCTACACTAGTGGCTAGTGCATTTATATGTATAATTACGTTTATAACATCTTATACTAACTTTCTCCTGTTTTATGCGATATTGAACTTCCAGCTCAGGTGCTAGTCAATGACGCTGCTGATTAAGACTCTAAGGCAATGTGACCCCATTTTTCTTGGCACACATGGAGAGTCCGTAGCCTGTTCCCATCAAATTGGATTGATGGTTATTGACAAACGTGTATTGACGAACGCGTATTGAAGCTAAATGGTGGTCCTTTTCCAAGCCGATATCTGGACTTCGTTTATTTCGGACTCTTCGAAGTAATTTCTTCAGCGCCGGGTGATCGCTATACGGTTGATCTGGTTATTTGTTCGCCGACTATCCGTTAAGGCTCAACTACTGTTGTGACTAAATAGTGTCTAAATAGTGTCTAAATAGTGTGCCTCCAATGACTAGCAATTAGCGTTGCAAAATTCCTCAAACCTTTGCCGTTATCATTTCTGATGTTTCCGAAGCTGTATGGTCGTATCACATGTTCAATGTCTGTTTTATGGTTTCCTACCTTTGCATTGATCAAGATGCCCTCGATATGGGTTGAATTGATGTCGATGCTTAGTTGGCTATAGAAGTTATTCTTAATCTTATCGGACCGTAGCACTGAGTGATGGTGATGTTCCTCACTCTATCCTTAAACCTAGCCGTCAATATCCTATCCCTGAGTGGCAAATACATGAGGACATGAGGCTATCTCGTGGTTTTGGGGTCATTTCGCGTGTTGTGTTTAAAGTGTCAGATCGATAGATCTGTCGCTACCTTAAGTCGCTAATTCCAAGAACGTAAAATTTGTAACGCATGAATTTTCGATCAAGCTGGAGAATTTGAGGAGGAGGGTTGTAACATTCCACAACCCAATCGCTTTCCTAGGTCTATAGCCAATAGTCATCAACTCCGACGAGTTTCTGTCTGTTTCGGAACTTATTATGTTTTATGGTTAAGTCTATCTTGTCCACAACCAACCAACACTTGTCCCGTTATACCGGCGCCATTCATCGTTTTTCAGTCTTCGTAGTTGGCGATAAAACATGTAGGAGACTCCACGAAGAGGTCTTCATCTCGTTGGCATTTTTTCGTCAATTAGTAGATCAGCATTCATTGGCCAATGCTGCTTCTACAAGGCTATTTACTTGTCATTCCGTGTCCGTAGAGTAACAGCGGTCTCTTTTATTGATGGTAGCCAACATGCCGGCAGTACTCGTAGAAGCATGCCCAATGATACCTCCGAAGAACTCTCACTCCTCGCAAAAATGTTTGTTCCAGCTTATGCGGCTGTCACGTTTTTTTTACCGGATCAATGTGTATTACGAAATATGCTCATAGCTACCATATCTGCTGAGAAGCTATCACAGAAATGTGGGGACGTGATATTTTTCGTAAACGTCATGAGTTGTCTCGTCTAAATTCGAGCAGTGTAATGATGTTCCCGAACCATTTATACTTTTTAATTCTGTTTTTACCAGAAAATAAACTGAATAGCTCGTCTAGGATACCTCGAAGCTACTTCTGCTTTAAATCTTCTCATTTCATAACCAATTTACACAGAACTAAGAACGGCGAGAGATCTTCTTTCCTTTTTGCATCCCCAATTTGCACTAAAGCACTTGACAACTAAACAAGGTTTTTCACTTACACATAATAAATGTAATTCTTAACGTAGAAATTGATCTGTCTCTCTTCTACGATAGCCCTCACTCTATTCAGGCTTCGTCACACCATTTAAGGAAGCAATCATGTATGCAAACAAAGTCAGAATTCAGCCTCCTACAGAGACTCTCCAGATTTACTACACTCCACCATCCCAACCCAAATCAAAATCGATTGCAACAAAGTCCGCACCAACTCTCAATCAAAAATCAATACACAATATAAAATTCACTATCCTTCCAAACTTCGTCCTTGATTCAGGATAATTTGGGCAATCATCCTTCTAACCACCACGATTTGTGCGGTCTATGTCTACCAAATGCTAACGGAACGCTATCAACAACATCGAATTCAAACCATTGTCGAGAATTCTGTATACCCTGTCTTCTATGTACCCTTCCCATCGATTGCCATCTGTACTCGGTACCGTTTTAATTGGTTGAAAATGGAAGCAGCTGAAGCCAAATTTTTACCCCCGAATCCATCAGCAGCCATAGTTCGAACATTTCGCGGGTTCTTTCAACATTTCGAGGACTTTCAGTTCGGCGAGTTTGAGAAATTCAAGGGTCTCGAGGTGTTGGAATTGGAACTCATCAATAACATAAGCATTCTCGAAGTGATGAGATTCCTAACGTTCACCTGCAATGATTTGTTCGGCACCAGTGGGGACTGTCTGTGGCGGAAGCAGGTCTACGATTGCTGTGAGCTATTCACTTTGGAGCGCACAGAAATTGGATTCTGTCAAGTTTTCAACTCGGTTATCAGCCCCAAGATGCAGAAACGAGCTGTAAGTATTGGAGGCAGTGGTACTGGGGGTGGTATCACCCGTAACAGAGCAAAATTATTAACGCTGTTCTAGTTCCTTTCAGAAACGGGACAAGTTTTATCCTTATAGAAACTCAAAGTCGGCCGAGAAGAGTGGATTGCAAGTGAAATTGCATCTTAACGTTACCCTCTATCGATCTGGAGTGAATGCCTCGCATGGGATTTATGTATGTCGTTTGGTATGGGCTTAAGGACTCTTTGGAGTAATAGGTTTCTTTGAAATGTAGTTGGTGATGAAGCAACCAGATCAATGGACCAATGACTGGAAATTTATTAACTCAAACACTGATAGTCGGGTGACAATCGCTCCTCAATTGACGCAAACAAATCAGGACACTCGAGCTGTATCACCAGAAACCAGAAATTGTCTATTCGACGTAAGCACAAGTTGACTCCTACATTGTTGTTTGAATTTTCACAGGGCAAACTTTGCAGGATGAAGTGCATCATAGATTCTATAAAAAGATTCCAGGGTTGGCTTATTGGCGTGGTAATTGCAGAACTCAATGTCATCAGGAATACGTCATAAACACATGTCGCTGTACTATTCCTCTGTTTTTCCCCGAATGGGGTGAGTTAGCAAGGATACTGAAAGTAATATCATAATGATGAGTACATTTTCCCAGGGAACACCAACTACTCAGCCTGTACGCCAAAGGACTTTATTTGTCTCTATCGCCATGAAGGTTCTGCATCTGTGGTCTTTCAAGTGGGAATTGAACTTTAATATTTATTTTTGTTTTCCCTCTTCTAGAAATCTTCAGGTCCGAGAGACACGTGTTCGAGGCAGAGTACATCAACGATGTGGGGGAAACAATGGTGTGTACATGTCTGAACAGTTGCAATGCATTGGTATTTAGTAACTCAATCACCAGCTTCCCAACGCAGAGGTACTCGTAATTACTTCTTCTCAAAATTCACGTGAAAGAACCGTGTCTGCTAATTTTTATTTTTATGCAAGCTCCCGCCAAGATGTGGAGCATATTTATCTGGATATCTACTATCATGCCGACTACATGATTAAATACCAAACTATCCTGTCCTACACGTTTGTAGAATTACTAGGTAAGCCAACGTATTTTAGGTACGCATCCAGTTGATGCGAAGAGGATTACACGTTATTTTCAGGGAATTTCGGAGGGATAATCGGATTATTTCTCGGTGCATCGCTGCTGAGTGCTGCTGAAATTGTTTACTATCTTACAATCGGGCTTGTCGTGTTTATCCAGAGGGAACGAGCACGTGAAACTGGATTTAAATCGAGAAAGAGAAATTTTAAGGTTCGTCCTATTGTGGAGGTGAAAATGGAAAATGCCAGCAAAGTTCCGCAGAAGAGATTCTGAAATTGGAAGTGCGCTGAACAGATAACAGGTGAGGTGAATGTAGATGGATTTTAGGGAACTAACCCATGTTATAAAGTGGTTAAGGGAAGTAAAGCCTTTATTGATGTTTTTGTAATTGAAAGAGAGAAGAAAAAAATAAAAATGTACTCGAACTAGGAAACGTGTGTGTGTTTCATTGAAAATGTTTCCCTAGCATAACTTGTCATCATACACAGACTCAAAACCTTCTCTTTTAGGACTGGTACGCTGTCACTAATTCATTATTCTTTTAAAAATAGTGCAAATACGATCCAATACAAGACGCCTCGTGCGCCGGCTTCTGCTATAAAACGTGTTGTCTGTGTACAAGGAATACCCGTTCAAGAGACAAAATTCGGCGTTCAAATGTCCGCCGCGGCTTCTCTGGGTGGCGCGCATTCGAAATGTCCTATTTTCCATGACTCTGGCGCATAAATCAGGCTGAATTTGACCGAGGGCCGCTGTGGTTTGTGGCTTATTCGCATAGACTTGCGACATCAGAAAACCCCACAAGAAATAGTCTAACGGGGTCAAATCGCACGATCTCGGGGGCCAGTTCACATCACCTCCACGTGAGATGACCATGCCCTCGAATCGCTCGTGCAGAATTTCCCATATGGAGTGAGCTGTGTATCACGTAGTGCCGTCCTGTTGAAACTACGTGTCGTTGGTATCCATATCATCCAATTCAGGCCAAAAGAAGTTGGTAATCATCGACCTAAAGCGCTCGCCGTTGACGGTGATGGCCTGGTCAACGTCGTTCTCAAAGAAATATGGACCGATGACGCCACCAGTCCAAAATCCACACCAAACCATGACTTTTCGGGATGCATTGGGTGCTCTCGGATCTCATTTGGATTAGTATCGTCCCAAATTCGACAATTGTTTGTGTGTTGACGTACCCATTCATCCAGAAATAGGCCTCATCGCTGAAGATGATTTTTCGATGAAAATTAGGGTCAGTTTCCAACTACTCTAGTGCCCATTCAGCGAATACACGTCATTGTTTATGGTCGTTTACCTTCAGCCACTGGGTCATGAATTTTGTACGGGTTCAGGTCCAAGTCACGACGCAAAGTTGTAGTCCGTGAGCGACGCGAAATCGACTGCCTCGGATTCGCCTGCACACCCTCACGGACAGCGGCTATGTTTTCGGCAAATATTGTACTACGTCGACGTACTTGTGTTGGTTTATCGTTTACTGAACCAGTGGACTCAAATTTATCTACCACACTGCGAATAGTCCTCTCGGTAGGACGATTATGGCGACCGTAAAATGGGCGAGGCGCGCCCATGTTGCCCGAACAGGACCACCCATTTTGATAAAACAATTTTATCATTTGCACGTGTTGTTGAACGCTATGTCCGTTCATAGTGATTTGGCAAAACAGGCTGAATGAATGACAGACATTTTGACAGATGTAGCTTCAACAATATGGCTGCTATCAACTGTCAAAGTTGGGAAGTCCTTATTGGAAGACCCTGTAGTTAGCTGCTTATCATATTCCGATGAAGGGACGGCGCCAAGGGACTAGGATTGAAATACGCGGATGAGTCATGAACCCGTTTGAATCAGATTAAAGCTTAGGACTACACGGAATATGAAGTAAACAACCTTCAAAGACAAAGCACCATTGCTTTGACACAAACTCAAGCTCAATCACTTTTGGTGTCTTAATCGCCGCATAGTTTGCAGACTTATCGGCTACATTGTACGAGCTTCCCAGGAAAGTAGAACCGGTAGACGAAGAGACCGCACTTTCTACATTTTTAAGGAGCGTTATCAACATTTATGCTTAATGAAGATTAGCAGCTACATTACAAGCGTTACGACACAAGTTTTTATATAGGGAACTTAGTGATCCATTCTTAAGCCGTCACTTCTTAGTTAGGAGACGTTAGCAAGTAAATGTCTCGAAACAGGAATAATGTACCATTCCAACTTATTCCAAACCGGAGATCCCCAAGATAGAAACATCATACAACATTAAGTTGTTGGTACGAGCACATTCTGTCTTTAAAGTTATAACACACGTCATCCATCAGTCGGAATCGACGATGGATTTAAAAAGTGTTTCCAGCAGCTGTTTCTTGAAAGTGTAAACAACTCACATCATCATCTCACCGATAACTAGGCAAATAATAGCTTTTTATTGGAGAATCCAGAAGGAGAACATTTTGAATCTGGATAAGTCTCCGCAGTGCAATACGCGGAACTTTTTCTGCTCATCTGGATGAGAAAGCGGGTGAGTGCCCAAGTAAGTCCCTGGTGGCACCCCTAAGTCACAACAGAAAATTTACGACTAGAGTTGGGTACATATCTTGTTGACCTGATCCGATCAACATAATAAACGAGGGTTGTCTGAAGAGTTTACGTAAAGATAGCGGCATTCGTCAATAAGAGCTTGTGCATCTTTTGACAGTTACTTACCGAAGTTTCAGTCATTTTGGACTCACAGTTTTTAGTTGACAGTCGTTTAAGTGAGTCGATGTGACTGTTTTTTGTGAAAATGGAAAAAATTGATTATCGAGGTCCCTAAATTCTTGTTTTTGAAAGGCAATACGCCTGCGCAAATCAAAAATGGGTTGGACTCTGTATATGGGGACTCTGCATCATCATTTACCACAGTGAAATTTTGGGCAACTGAATTTAAACATGGCCGTAAGAGCTTGAAGAACTCTCATCATGAACGTTCGGGACGTCCAAAAACTGCAACTACTGACGATAACATTGCTAAAGATCACCAAATCAAATGGTGTTAGACGACCGCCGAATTAAAGTGAAAGAGATAGTAGAGGTTATGAAAATGCCCAAAGAACGTGTTTGTTACATATTAAATCAAGATTTAGGCATGAAAAAGCTATCCGCGCGTTGGGTGCCGCGTTTGCTTACATTAGACCAAAAACGTATTCGAATGAACATTTCCAACGCTCTGTTGGCGCAATTTAGGCGCAATAAATCTGAGTTTAAAAGGCGAGCCGGCTCCAAAAAAAGCAAAAACTGTTTTTTCGGCTGGGAAAATGATGGCAACAGTTTTTGGGATAGTAAAGGAGTTATCTTAATCGATTATCTTCAAAAAGGAAAAATCATTACAGGAGCATACTACGCATCATTACTTGCCAAGCTGAAGGCAGAAATTGCGGAAAAAACGGCCACATTTGCAGAAAATGAAAATCCCGTTTCACCCAGACAACGCGCCGTCTCAGACCTCAGCGGTTGCCATGGCGAAAATCCATGAATTACGGTTTGAACTGCTTGACCGTCCGCATTCACCAGATTTAGCCCCAAGCGACTTCTTTTTGTTCCCTCATCTAAAAACTGTGCTCGGAGGACAGAGATTTTCGTCAAATGAGGCAATCACTTTCGTGAACAATTATTTTGCAGAGAAAAACGCCAAGTACTATTTGGACGGGTTAGAGAGATTAAAGCATCGCTGGGAGAAGTGTGTAGAGTTATTGTATATCATTTACTTACCAGGCGATTGGATTCGAATATGAGTGCAATCCTTAGCTGCAATTGTGCGTGGAAATTTCGTCGTTTCAAAAAACTCAGCAATAATACGGTTTTTTTCTCCAGTTTTTGCGGGAAGGTTTATATATCGACTCCTCAGAAGTGCTATAGCATGGGAAACTTTCCTTATTACGCCGCAAACAGTTGATTTTGAAACTCCGCCAAAATCTCCATCTGTAATAAGCATTCCACCGGTTGAATAAAACCTCAGTGTTATCAGAAGCATGCACTTTGGAGTGAGTGCATTGTTCCTAAATGCAGAAAGAATATTTTTAAAAAAATAACAAATTTGTTTTATATATTTGTTTTGCTTACCATGTTGTCAAGTGCTTAATATCAGATTGTATTTGTTAAAGGACACAAAACGCCGAATGCTTCGACATCCGAAATCTTGTGAAGAAATCAAGTTCATCCCACCTATGAAAGCGGTTAACACGATGTCGAATATTTTTTCTCTTCTTATGTGAAACACATCACTTATATCTTTTTGGTCTGAATGTATTTCCATATTGAAATATAATTAATAAAAAAAAATGTCAACCAGATCATGAATTTAAAAAGAACTTATAAATGACATTTAGCTGCTGTCAAGCAAAACGTATTGCCAGACAACATTACATTTTTACGTGAATTGAAATTAATAAGTGAATTCCAATCAGCTATGCCTTGCTAATTTGTCCCCGGTGTAAGAGAGTAGATATTTATTGAGTAAAGGAATATTCCACAAATAAAAATTAAAAAAAAGGGTTAGGTTCATGTTCATAAATAGAAAAGGTACATTAAACAAAGGTAATGTAACATCGAATTATGAATTTTGCTCTGACAGTAGTTAAGCCAATAATTAAGCTACCAAAATCGCCGGCTTAAGTTTTATCAACATTTAAGAGGGGTTTATCTCTTAAGCCGGCACTGTGAAACACCAGGATGAGATACTCGTAAACCGTAGTTTAAGCTCCAATTGAGGCTTAAGCTCTTACTGTGAAACCGGGCATTAGTGTTCTGACCAAATTCAAGTTTCAAGAAAGAAGCAAGAAGAAGCCACTTGGCACCACATATGTACCACGTTTTCTTCTTAAGATCTATCACTAGCCGTTGCGACACCAAACTCATTAACCACTCCCTGTTCTATTGACCCCCTTTCGCCACCCACTGTTAAATTAGCGCAGCAATCTAGCGATACCACCGAATGTCGCTATGCGCTCTCTACGCTTAGAGATAAAAAGATGTATGAGAATATACGTCTATATCTCGCTTATCTGCACGATAAATCCGACTCGGTGTGCTACGAGGGTAAAACAAAAACAAGCGTCATGGTTTCTATCCAGCAGGAAAGCCTCCCTACCGACGTTAGCAGTCTCACGAAACTTTATATAAAGTATCACGAGATTTTCAATACGCCCCCCAAAAAGTTGCAAACGATCTTGCCGCTCTTCGCCACTATGTACACTCTAATAGAGTTTCACACCTCCTACGCAGTCGCCTTGACCAAGATAAATTTTTTCGACCCTAAAAAGTCATGCAAAAACCTCCCTCTCACCTTCTATTACCAGAACGTAAGAGAACTACGTTCTAAAACCCACGCTGTTTTCCGCCAATCTCATGCTCTCCCATTTGATATCAATGCTCTGACCGAAACTAATCTTATCCCCAACATAAAAAACCAGGAGTTATTCCCTCTTTCTTTTAATGTTTTTCGGGACGATGATCGCGCACCCCACTTGATTGAATCCCCTTGTCGAGGTGTCCTACTGGCCATTCACAACAGCTTGGACTCCTCTCTCGTTGCAACATCATCCTCTCCTAAGCTCGACTTTGTGTCGGTTAAAATAACCCTCACTCGTAGATGCTTGTATGTTATGTGTTGTTACATTCTTTCGGCGCAACCTATCGAATCCTACCAACTTGCTATTGCAGCAATTGACAATTTGATCGACTTATCAGACTCGATTGGTGATATTATTATCTTCGTCGATTTTAATCTGACTGAGCTGAAGTGGACTCTATCTGAAGACCTATCTTTCTTCATTGCTTCCAATCCCATTTCTACTAAGGAATGCCTCTTCTAAGATCGGCTAACAGACTCTAGTCTATGCCAAGTCAGTGACGTTTCCAACTATATGGAAAGGCAATTAGACCTTATCTTCACAACTGATCCCATCAACTCCTCAGTATCGTGTTGTCCCCTATCTCTTTCAGCTATTGATAACGTTCATCGTCCACTTCTTCTCTCATTTTTCCACAACTCTCCCCTTCAGTCGCCTCCCCCCGTAGTTCTATTTTCTTACAATTTTCACAAAGCTAATTTCCGTAAAATCAATACCTATCTAAGCAGTGCTACTTTTGAGTTTACCAATCTATCTCTGGTTGATGCCCTCTCCATTTTTTACAGAAAAATATTCAAATCGATCTCCCTTTATGTGTCTTACTCCCGCCATAAAACTTCTTCTACATCCCCTCCTTGGTATAATCGTAAACTTCGCTCTCTACGAAACAAAAGAAACAAGTTATGGGCGGTATTTCTTCGCACCCACTCTTCTTCCGACTATTCAAATTATTTAGGTATATATCTTCACTTCATTGAACTCTATAACTCTCTCTATCAGCGCTGCCTGAATAATGTGAAAACCAATCTCATAAATAACCCAAAGTCTTTTTTTCAATTTGTCAATTGCAAAAGTAAGACTGATGGTTATCCTTCCTCCCTCGATTTTGAAACCAAATCCTCAAGTGATCCTCCTACCATCGCCAACTTCTTTGCGATATTTTTCAAACAATCATTTGCCAACAATTCCTTCGTACCAGATCCCTCTTACTTCAATGATCTACCAAATTTCTCCATTGGTCCCTTTCCCACCCCAAATTTCGATCCTGCAGTTATTGAAGAAAAGTTACAAAATCTTAAGGATGAATTTGTACCTGGCCCAGACGGACTCCCCCCCATGTTTCTTAAGAAATACTCTTCCAACCTGTCTCTACCCCTTTCCTACCTTTTTTATCTATCCCTAATACAGGAAGAATTTCCCCAGATTTGGAAGATCTCTTTTATAGCCCCGATACACAAAAAGGTATCTCAGCATGGAGTTACCAATTATCGTCCCATGGCTAAACTCTCTCATATACCCAAACTCTTTGAAAGCATTTTATACGAAGCGTTAAGTTTCAAATGCAAGCCTTTTATTTCACAACGACAACATGGTTTTCTAAAAGGTAGATCAACTACCACAAACCTAGTTGAATTCATGTCTTTTGCTCTCGCAGCCTTAGAAAATTGCAAAGAAATCGGTGTTATCGCAACAGATTTTACTAAAGCGTTTGATAAGATATCTCACCAATTGATCCTCTTCAAATTGTCTGCTCTCGGCTTTGGCCCTCTTTTATTAAAATGGATTTCTCCTTACCTGGTAAGCCGATATTATAGCGTTCGGTTTAGATCCGCCCTTTCTGTTCCGTTCCTGGCCTCATCTGGAGTTCCACAAGGCAGTCATCTTGGCCCTCTTCTCTTCATTCTTACTATTAACGATGTTGAGAAAGTCATTAAACACTCCTCCTTCTCCCTTTACGCTGACGACACAAAATTTTTTAAATCTATTTCCTCTCCTCAGGACTGTGCCCTTCTTCAAGAAGACCTTGATCGGTTTTCAATCTGGTGCCTCAAAAACTGCCTACAACTTAATATAGCCAAATGTCAACCTATAACCTTCTCACGTATATGCAACCTGTCTCCTCCCCGACTTTATTTTCTCCGTGGTCAATCAATTCCCCTGGTTCAGTCTTTTCAAGACCTTGGCATATTATTCGATTGTGAGCTAAATTTCCGTTCGCATATCGATAAGATGATCCTCAAAGCCAACTCATCACTTGGCTTTATTAAGCGGTGGTCCTAGGAATTTTACAACCCCTATGTAACCAGATCTCTCTATGTACTTTGTTCGCCCCCTGCTTAAGTATGCCAGTCAAGCTTGGTCCCACTTTCACCGGGTTCATGTTTCCCGAATCGAGGGTATTCAACGTCGATTCCTCCGATTTGCTTTCCGTGGTCTGCCATGGAACGGCACTTTAATCTTACCTTCCTATCAAGACCGCCTCAAACTTCTAAATATGAATTAGTTAGATGAACGTAGGAATACTGCTGACATTCTTTTCATTCATCGACTTCTCTCAGGTTCCATCGACTGTGCATCCATTTTGAACTCCATTTCCTTCAATACCAACCCTCGCAATCTATGTAATCCTCGTCTCTTCTATCTACCGGTCCACTGCATCTCCCGAATGCTCCGAAAGGTCAACTCAAAGCTCTCCCTCTTTGATTTCCCCTTGGTCCCTAGCTCTTAAGTCTTTCTGTTGGTTTTAAGCTAGATTAAGCTTCTATTAAGCCAATAAATAGGGGCCTCGGCCCCCATCAAAATTAAAAAAAAAAAATTCTTCGGTCCATCCCATCACACATCTTGTTGTTTTTATTGTACCAGTCTAAGATCTTCGTTTGTTGTACGCGGTCTGTTAGGAGTTCGAAAATTCCACGCAGGGTTGGCCTGCGATCAAACCTGCTAACAGGAAGGACCAACGCAACATTCAAAAAAATTTTCATTCAAGATATTCTTTTAGTGGTCAAATGGAAGGAGATCTACGAGTTTGTTACATATTTGGCCTTTTTCCCATAGAAAGTTTTGTGTCTTTATACTGTTCGAAAACGGATATACAAGCTGCAGCAAAAATCTTGGTCACTACAACCACGCAGCAACATCAAACGAATACACATTCACAACACTGGTACATTTGATCTGACGTTCGTGTCATGCTTTTCCTCTTATAAACTCAACAGTTTGTTTAAATAACCCTTGACTTTGGAAAATATCCAATTTTAACTTAAAATCACTTTCATACAACTCTTTCTACCGTAAGTATTCCTATTTACTGGCTTATTTTCCTATTTTTCTTCCACACCTCCGAAACGAATCTTGGATTTCCGATAAGACCAGATACAACCATTTCTCAATAGAGCGTAAAACTGCCAACAAATAAATGTGCAAGTACCCTCTTTCAATTCTCATTGGAATCCTTTTTTTTTTTCGACTTTTCAACTGATCTATCAAGCGACTGAAAAAAAACGACATCTCCTGGCACCCGCAATCAATTTCAGTTTCGGATTTCCAAAATGCCACCATTCTTGTTACCCATCGACTAAGGACATGTAAATCACTGCAAAGAACAGTAAATATTTCAATACCAGCAAATAAATAAAATTCGTTTTCAGGACAATCTGTATATCTGAAGTTAAATCCCTTTCACATTGAGTGCAAAGCAAAGGAAACCAAAGCAGAGAAATGGGGAAATCCTTTAAAAGCAACATATCGTTAAAATGTACACAAACTGCGGCCTCACCCCCTTTTAAAAAAATACCAGTGGATATAAAAAAAAAAAACTGTGAAATTCAATTACAATCCATTTATTCGTAATCGGATTCCAGAACAGTCGTAGGAGGTACGGGTACAGATGAAATCAGTACACCCTCGACTGGTAGGAGTGTCAGGGATAATAAAACACTCTACCGAGGATATGAAAGGAGAAAACATTTTTTTTACAAAACTCACCAACGACCCAACCGCCGAACGACGACACGCATCATCAGGATTTTCGGGGGTTTACTGTGGGTGGTATTGTGGTTAGGCTGATATAACCAGCACACGCGCAAGGACAAACAGACGCTTAGTGTCCTCTTAAATACAATTGCCATTCACCATTGCCCCATTGATTTACGGTTATTCAATTCTATATAAAACTCGATTTACATTCGTTAATATGAATATCCTTGCACAGTGGCCGTATTTCACTATCTGGGATCTGCCAATGTGGTAGGTACTAGGATTTGGTATTGGTACTGATGCCGCTGCCACTGCCGGGACCATCATTCCGTAGATGTTTATTCCCATTTATTTGAATAAAATTTGATTATGGAGCACCATGGAGCATGTGGCTTCGATTTCACCGGGTTTTTTTTACTGCAAACCAGTCACCACGCTGGTGACTCGTCATCAAAAGGATTGGGGGATGTGTAAACCTCTACGGCATCATTTCTCAATTATGTGCCAGTAATAAGCTGATTACAGGACCTGGAATATGGCGTCTGATGTTATTCTAATTGATAATGAGCTTATCTCAGCTCAATGTCACCACTGATCTTTTAGTATGATTCACAAAGGACGATGTCTACCATGTTAGGCACGAAGGTTATACGAAGATTTGGTTTTCATTTTTATGAAACAGAAGATTATGGGCGGCACTGTCTAGGAATTGTTGAAACTGAAAAGCTACTTGACAGGGATTATGGTGTCGCGGTACAAAAACGCACCTAGTACGAGTAATGACTAGACAACATGTCTTCAAATTTGAGAATTCTAGTTTTTACAAACACCGGAATCTTTACATAGTCTCTGGTTTTTTTAACAAAGCCACCTGTCATGTAGATTTATATTTACGGGATGCTTATACATCCATGGGAGCAAGAATACGCCTTGCCATCGCTTATCTACATTAATAGTATAATACCAAAGCAGAACTTGTGTTGGAGGCACAAGTTCCACCCTTGGTATGGGTCGAGGCCTTACTGCTCTTAGAGTCACAGCACCCAGTACTTATTTGCTACTCTACAATGGGTCAAACCAACAGGAAGACCCTACCCGCGATTTGGATTTAAACCACAGCCACCATGACTCTCCCACAAGGGGGCCTACTTCAACAAGTCAAGCCCGGACCGAAATCCGGGGGCCTCCTAACTACCATGGTACCGTGATTTGAGTCCTGGTAGGGACTACCGGTGGTCTTGCCACCAACAAGACCTATGACCGGCAACTTGTAACTGGTCAAATCGTAGCAACCTTCAGTGGCGTCATCTGAAGATGTCTACGATAAGACCAGTAATATGCTCTGCCCCCGGTTTTTATTAGACATTGATGGGCGAAGCCTTGGTAATTGGGCGGGGGCCCAATCTTTACACAGATCACAGCAAAAAAAAAAAAAAAAAAGCTAATTCGGAAGCTTTTTAGCCTTGGCAAAAATATCGAAACACTCGGTGAAACCAGAAGGCTGATCAAAGTTCTTAAAGGGGGAAATTAGTCAGACTGCAATCACTCGAAAAACCTACCTTTGTCTCATGCGTGAGACCCATTCACTTTCAAGGTGAA